>PVIW01009039.1:0-55113 GCA_004026585.1 Noctilio leporinus | reverse complement strand
TAGGCCTTCAGTGGTCAGGGGGAATGGGGTTGGGGGGAGGGGGGAGGCAGAGGCAAAGAAGGGGAGCAGCTTAGACAAGAACCTAGTATAAAGGAACCATGGACATGGACAACAGGTGGGATTGACTTTGGGGGGAATGGGTGGGTGGGGAGGGGGACAGAAGGGAGCAAAAAGGGGATGGATGTAATACAACAACAATCAAATTAAAAAAAAAAAAAAAAAAACTCCCACAGTACCATATGCATTTCTGTTTCCCCTTTCACAGTAAAACCTATGGAACTGAATTTTTTGTTAGACATAGTCTATTCCCGCACCTCTGCTGGATCCACAGCCTGCCTCATTTTGGCCCCAATTCTGGCTTCAAAATCTTCACCAAGGTTGCAGAATTGTTAGACCCAGTGACTACATGCTTTTAAGGCATTCATTCCCTGTTCATTGATACCTGTCATGTGCTAGGCTCTTGCTCTTCTATGTACTACGATGCAGTGGGGAAAGAAAATCCTGTCCTCTATGCTTTAGAGAGAGTGGTGAAGGTTAAATATGTATATATGGTATATAAAATGTAATGTCAGAGTCACAAAAGACTTTATGTTATCTAGTTCCATTGATGTAAAATGTCCGGAAAAGGCAGATCTGTAGAGACAGGAAGTAGATTCATGGTGGTTTAGGGCTTAAGGAGTGAAGGGAAAAACAGGGAGTGACTGCTACTGGGATGATAAAAATGTTTTAGATTGTGATGATAGTTGCAGGGGTCTGTGACTACACCAAAAACCATTGACTCGTGCACTTTAAGTGGGTGAATTGTATGCCTCCCGAACTATATGCCAGTCAAGGTGTTAAAATGTCACAAAGTGAGGAGTGCTATGTAACCTAAATCTGGTAGGGGATGGAGGTGCTTCTTTGGTAGGAAGGTCAAGGGGAGACCTCCTGACAGGGTGACATTTGTGTAGGTGTTTCTCAGTAGAAGTCATCTGTTAGGTCCTGTGAACATCAGAGGGTATGGAGGCATCAGAGGGTATGGAGGCATACACAGGGCAGAGGCCCCAAGGTAGGAATTCACTTGAATGTTCACAGAGGAATGTGGCTGGAGTGGAGTGAGCAGGGTTAGTGGAATGAGATGACTTAGGTCAGATAATTTATGTCACGTAGGGCTTCGTAAGGACTCATTGGAAACTTGATTTCTTTTAAGGCTAGTAACAAATCCAAAATCTTTGATGGGAAACAAAGGATTTTTGCAGGTAACAGGGGTTACCACTTGACATCATTGACATTCTCATCCTCTGTTTATATAAACCCATAGGAAAAAATGCTACTGTTTTCTAGAAGGAAGAAAAGAAACAAGGCAAACTTAAACAATGGCTCTCAACTACACAGTACCCTTGGCTTTAATCACAAATTGTTTTCTTTTATTGTACCACTGAGTAAAATTGATCGTTCAGGAAGATGGACCATGTTACTATAGCTTAGAAAACCCCTAGGCATTCCACATAGAATCCAAGTTAGGGAGGCCTTAGTCCTGCTCTGCTTGATTATGTTCTTGTTCTGTCCCAAAAATACTTAGGATGAGTACTGACTTGATAACCTGTAGTCTACGGCCATACCACCCTGAACGTACCTTTAATTTTGTCTAGTTCTGTTTCACTCTTTTGGCAATAACATTGTCATTGTTCTTTGGTTATCCTAGTGTCCATGGCTTCCTCACTCCAATACAAACCTTTACTGATTTAGTTCATCATTGTCATTGTCATCAAAAATCAATTATTAAATACATACCTGTGTGTTGTGCTGCATTGAAAACTTTTTTATACCTGAGAGTATCGCTCACTGATTGGCCAACTGGAGTTTAGCTAATAATAAAACACTGGGGTTGCTAAAATAGTTTGTTCAGTTTTAAAATAAAAATGAGGGCACATTTTCATTTTCATCAATAACTGTCGAACAACATATTCACTGTTCTGTTCCACCACCTTCTGCCACCTTTCAGGCAACTTCACAGTTCCATCTTCCCAAAACTTTTTATCCTTTTGAGCAAAGGACTGTTCCAGTTGCTTTGTTCAGTCTTTCAGGGAATTGACTTTTTTCCATTAAGAGAATTTTGTAAAGACCGAACTAAATGGAAATCCAAAGGTGCAGTGTCTGATGAATGTAGCAGGTGAATCAGATCTTCCCAGGCAACCTGGAACAGTTTTGCCTGGTTATCAGAGAAACATGCAGTCTTGCATTATCCTGATGGGTGATTACGTATTTTCTGTTACTTCTTTCTTTCTGCAGTGTAGTGTTTCATTGTGTAAATGCACCAGAGTTTTTTGATCCATTCATCCACCAATGGGCACTTAGGCTGTTTCCAGCATGTGGCTATTGTAAATAGTGCTGCTATGAACATACAGGTGCATAGGTTCTTATGAATTGGTGTTTCAGGGTTCTTCAGGTATGATCCTAGCAGTAGACACTTTTAGTCCAGTGCTGCTTTCAGTTGGTTATTGGGAGCAGTACTTGTTGGAATTAATCATTTTCTGGAAGGAGCTCATAATAGAGCTTCTTTCAATCCCACCATGTACACAACATCACCTTCTTTGGATGGAGACAAGGCCTTTGGTGTGATTGGTGGTGGTTCATTTCACTTTCCCCACAGCCTGCCTTCCTTCCACATTTTTGTAAAGTACCCACTTTTCATTGCCCATCATCATTTGTGTCTCTTTTTAAAAGATTTTATTTATTGTTTTTAGAGAGAGGGGAAGAGAGAGAGGCAGAGAGGGAGAGAAACATCAATGTATGGTTGCTTTTTAGCTGCCTGCAGCAATAGACCTGGCTTGCAACCTGGTTATGTTGCCCTGGCTGGGAATCAAACCAGTGACCTTCGAGTTCGCAGGCCAGCTCCTTATCCACTGTGCCACCATCCAGGGCTGTCTCTCTTCTTTTAAAATTTATTGTTGTTGTATTACAGTTGTTTCACTTTTTTCTCTCATTGCTCTCCCCTGCCCCACCCACTCCATCTCCACTCCCACAGTCAATTTCCATCTTGTTGTCCAAGTCCATGGGTCATTCGTACTAATTGACTAAATCCTTCGCCTTCTCTTCCTCCCCTTCTTCCACCTTTCCCTCTGGTCACCGTCACTCTGCTCCTTTTTCCCATGTCTCTGGTTCCATT
The DNA here is from genome assembly GCA_004026585.1 of Noctilio leporinus. Taxonomy (NCBI): domain Eukaryota; kingdom Metazoa; phylum Chordata; class Mammalia; order Chiroptera; family Noctilionidae; genus Noctilio; species Noctilio leporinus. The sequence goes on along the minus strand of PVIW01009039.1, from coordinate 51,965 downwards.
CTGCCCATCTGTTTGTTCATTAGTTTCTTGTATTAAAATCATATGGCATTTGTCGTTCGCCGTCTGCCTTATTTCACTAAGCATAATATTCTCCAGTTCTAACCATGCTGTCTCAGAAAGATAGGAGTTACTTCTTTCTTTCTGCAGTGTAGTGTTTCATTGTGTAAATGCACCAGAGTTTTTTGATCCATTCATCCACCAATGGGCACTTAGGCTGTTTCCAGCATGTGGCTATTGTAAATAGTGCTGCTATGAACATACAGGTGCATAGGTTCTTATGAATTGGTGTTTCAGGGTTCTTCAGGTATGATCCTAGCAGTAGAATTGCTAGATCAAAAGGCAGTTCTGTTTTTAGTTTTTTCATAGTGGCTGAAGCAGTCTGCATTCCCACCAACAATGCACCAGGGTTCCCTTTTCTTCACAGCCTGCCCAGCACTTGTTTATTGATTTGTTGATGATGGCCATTCTGACAGGTGTGAGCTGGTATCTTATTGTGGTTTTAATTTGCATCTCTCTGATGACTAGTACTGTTGAGCATTTTTTCATATGCCTATGTGCCCTTTGTATGTCTTCTTTGGAGAAGTGTTCAGGTTCTTTGCTCATTTTTAATTGGGTTGTCTGCCTTCCTGGTGTTCAGCTGTATATATTCTTTATATATTTTGGATATCAAACACTTGTGTGAGGTATCATTGGCAAACATGTTTTCCTATATGGATATTTCCCTTTACACTTTGCTGATGTTTTCTTTAGCTGAGCAGAAACTACAGTTTGATGTAGTCCCATTTATTTATTTGTTCCTTTATTTCCCTTGCCCTAGGAGAAATATTGGTAAAAATATTGCTGGTTGGGATATCTGAAATTTTACTATGTTTTCCTCTAGGACTTTCATGGTGGCACGGCTTATGTTTAAGTCTTTTATCCACCTGGAGTTTATTTTGGTGTATGGTGTAAGTTGGTAGTCTAGTTTCATTTTTTTTTCATGTGTCCCTGTCTAGTTCTCCCCACACTACTTGTTGAAGAGGCTATTTTCACTGCATTTTATGTTCCTTCCCACTTTGTCAACACAGAGCCCTGGGTTTATTTCTGGGCTGTCTGTTCTGTTCCATGGATCTATATGTCTATACTTATGCCAGAACCGGACTGTTTTGATCACAATGGCTTTGTAATATAGTTTTATATCTGACTATTTGTCTAAAAAACAGAACATTTTCCTTATGTTTAATTATGGAAATATGGTCAAGAAGATTTTTTTTTTTGCTTAGGTGGAACCCAAACATCAAAGTGATTAACATAACCAAGCTGGTACAAATTATTTCAGTACTTGATTTTGATATTTTGAATATGTTGGCTATCTCCCACATGGTATAATGTTGATTATTGTCAATTAATGTCTCAATTTAATCACTATCAACTTCAACTGGTGTAACTGACCATAGAGCATTACTCAGTGAGAAATCTCCAGCATGAACTAATTTTGACACATTCTGTTAGTCATAGCACCTTCTTCATACACTGCACAGATGTTTTTTTTTTTGCTTTTCAGTTGTATTTTACCCTTCTTGAAATAATAAAGCATAATATGCTGAAAATGTTGAGTATTTTCTTCCATCTTCAATGTTAAATAGGCTACACAAAAATTTAAGTGTCTTTAAATGCTCACTGATACGATAGCTGTCACAAATACAGTCTAACAGAACTGTTTCAAATGAAGTTAATTAAAGACAACTAAGTACTACTAGAGTCATCTTACAGAAGAAAACAAAAGAACTTTTTGGCCAACCGGATACTACTTTTATGAATCTTTTAGTGGCCAGAAGAAAGAAGTGCACTTGGAATAGAAATTACAGTGGTGTTACTGGTGGTATCTTTTCTGCACAACTTTTCTCTTAAATAAAAAGTAGGTTGTTTTGGATTTAGCCACTTGTAATAGTTTTTAAAAATGTCTCCCTGTGTCTGTGTGCTTATTGTTAACTTTGGATGGGAAATGCTGTTGCTTTTTTCCTTTTATGGAGCATGAAAATCAATCAGTGTTTGCTCTAATTAGAAATAAGCTAGCATGGAGGCATGGGCTTTGAATTGCAAACTAGAAGATGTGATTTACTCCCAGCTTGATCATAGCTCGATGTCTGACCTACTTGAGCTAATAAAATGAGGAGAAATTGGCAAAAGGACATGCAAGATAGCTCCTCTCTCATCTCCTGAATGTTATCTTACTGGTTTCTCCTTATGATACATTCACATTTTATATAGGTGTTCTAAAATCTCTATAAGGTGACAATCAACCAGTATTAGAAATATTCCTGGAAATTCGTCCCCCATTGGAGATTGTCTCGGATAAATGCTGCACAGCCAGTTCTTCCCTTCTGCATTCGAACAGGTCTCTGGCTCTTCAACTGAGCACCAGTTGAAACAGCGGCTTGTGTTTGGGGGCCATGTTTTATGAAAAATGCATCTTTAAATACTAGACTCATACAGTGTTGTGAGATGCACAAAGTGTGATTGGCACGTGGAAACTTAGTGACTGTGGGACTCCTCTTGCCTGTCTCTTCCTCTCTCTTTGCCAAGTGAATATAGTTGAGTTTGTGTGAGTTAAATGGGGATATTCTGTAGTCCTGCTGCGCTCTGGAGTTTTCCTCCCCGTTTTTACTGCCACTAACTTCAGGCCATAATTATTCCACACCTCAATCACTTCCAGTAGTCTTCCTGAAAGGACATTCTAAATCCAGGCCAGCTGTCACCTACGCTACACATTTGCAGTAGAATAGTCTTCTAAAAACTTCTGATTTATACATCTTGCACAGCACCCATACGCAGAGCGTGCTTCTCAGACTTCTGCGTCAGCCTTTTGCTATGGCAGCGGTTCAGTGAATTAGCTACCCTCAGGGTCCTGGGTGCCCAGCACAGTGTGGTGAAATTCTTCAAAGTTGTGTGCCATAATCCTGTTTTGGTTTTCATGTAAAATTCTTGTAGATCAAGTACCATTGAATGGAATTGATGCTGCTTCAATGTGCCATGTTTATCTCTTTTCCCCCCTGAACTTTGCCTTCCTTTTGAGTCTCCTCTGTTACCATGCTTCTTCTCTCATTTGAAGATCTAATGTGTGGGACCACTGAAATGCTCTGAACATGACTGAATTTAGGTCTTTGTGTCTTTGTGCCTGCCTTCATTTATTCACTGACTATTCATTGAGCACCCAGTATGTGCCAGGTATTATTCCAGGTAGTAGGGATACAGCAGTCATTGGTAAAGCTTACATTCTAATGGGAGAGGAAGATGATAAATACATGACATAATATCGGGAGGTATTATTGCCATAAAGAGAAGTAAACGTGGTAAGGTGATAAGAAGTGAAAAAGGAGTCTTATTTGTTGGGTATGAGAAGGTTTTGTAAGAAAGTGGTATTTAAACGGCAGCCTGATGCTGTAGGAGAGGAAGCCAATAATGTTAGAGGGAGTGGGCTCAAGGCAATAAGATGAGCATGTGCAAAGTTCCTGTGGTAGAAGTGTGCTTGGAGTGTACACAGAATAGCAGGAAGCTCTCAGACAAGAGTGAGTGAGGGGAAGATGAGTTGGAGAGAAAATTGGATTGATGAATAGAGGCCAAATGTGCAGAACCCTGACTCCATAATAAGGACTTTTCTTATTATGACTTTAATGCCTTCTCCTTCCATCTGTCACTTTTAGGTGAAGTTGGAATTAATTTTAGTTTGTTTACTTGCTAGCTAGTTACCCATGTGTTTACTGAATAATTAGCTCTTCCCCATTGACTTCAAATGCACTTTTATCATATATATTGATTATGAGTTTCTACATACGTATGTTCATACATGTATGCGTACACGTTATCAACTCTCTTCCATTGATTTGTCTTCTTGCACGCATACCATGCTGTTATAGTAACTATATAGTAAGTGCTTCCCTGTTATCTGTGGGGGATAAGTTCCAAAACCCTCAGTGAATGCCTGAAACTGCATATGGAACTGAGGCCATACACATAAATAAGTACCCTTTCACTTAAAGGAAGCACTTCATAGTTTCTCTTTGGCATCCCCAAATTGCTAGCATCACTACTCTTGTGCTCTGGGGCCATCATTAGGTAAAATAAGGATTACTTAGACACAAGTGCAGTAATACTGTGATGGTCGATCCAATAACCACCATTGTGGCCACTGTGTGACTAACAGGTTGTGCTTGTACACTAGACACTAGACAAAGACATGGTTCAGTCTATGCAGGCATGAGGTTTCATTACGCCACTCAGGGTGGCACACAATTTAAAACTTATAAATTGTTTCTGGAATGTTCCATTTAATATTTTCAGACCATGGTTGGCTTTGGTCAACTGAAACCACAGAAAGCAAAAGATAGGGGAGCCTACTATACCCTTACATCAGGCACTGTCGTACAGTAGCCCGCAGGCCAAGTCTGGCTCACCACCTAGTTTTTAAAAATAAGGTTTTATTGGCATGCAGCCACACTCATTTGTTGATGTATTGTTTAATGGTTGCTTTTGTGCTGTGGCGGCAAAGTAGGGAAACTAAGAACATATAGCCCACGTACTCTAAAATATTTATGATCTGATCCTCTGCAGAGAGTTTACCAACTTCTGCTTTACCCTGTATTTTGGTATACATATTTTTAAAGATTTTATTCATTATTTTTACAGAGAAGGGCAGGAAGGGAGGAAGAAAGGGAGAGAAACATCAATGTATGGTTGCCTTTCACCTGCCTCCAGGTACGGACCTGGCTGGAGACACAGAGAATAGGAATTTGATTGCATTTAATTTATTGTTTAGAGTTGTGATTGCTTTACAATACTGGGTCTTTCCATTTCAGGAATATAGTATCTACATGTATGTATTTCGGTAAACTTTTCATTGTTTCTTCACTTGAATGTTGAATATTTAAGTTTATTTCTACATGTATTACTGCTTTATTTTGTTGCTATTTTAATTGAGATCACCTCCTAGTTGTATTTCTCAAGTGATTATGGTATAAAGGAAAGATTGTGATTTTCATGCATTCAAATTGTTTTTGACCCTCTTATGGAAGTAAACTATTAGGACTGTTAATTTTTAAATTTGATTCTTTTCTTTGGTTGATGATCATTGTCTGAGCATATGCATAATTGTTTCACTCTGAATATTTATATCTTTGTCTATATTGTGAGACACTAAATGTAGGGTAGTGTTGGGGAATAGGTTTTGACCTCTTAGCAGCATGCATGTTTTCCTTTTACATATATTACATAGGTCACAGCAAAAGGTAATTACAAAAACAAAACAGTACAAATTTTATGCCCAGTCAGCCTTTGTAGTTTTAAAAATACCCAAAAAAATAGCCTTGGCTGGTAGCACAGTGGGCAAGGCACCGGCCTGCAAACCCAAAGGTCGCAGGTTCAATTCCCCAGCCAGGGCACAGAACAAAGTTGCAAACCAGGTCTCCAGTCAGATCTGTGTCTGGAGGCAGGTGAAAGGCAATCATACGTTGATGTCCCTCTCCTTCTCTGCCTCTCTCTCTTCCCCTCTTTCTAGAAATAATGAAATTAAAAAAAAAATACCCAGAAAATAATTTAAGCAAGCTATTTATCAAGCAAACTGTGCCTTGTTACAAAGTCACTTGTTGCTTTTAATACAGAATATAGAGTTTGTGTGTCATACAGGAGAGTCAGTACAGTCACTGCTTTACTATGGAGAGCCATTTGCTCATGGAATAAAGTTGACTTAAGGTAGTATTTATCCTTCAGAATTGAAATATGAGCTGGAGATTTTTATGAATCAGTTAGTGCTTTCCTAAGTATATTCTCAGCAAAGCATTTGCTCCTTACCCTTAACATCTCTTTCTTAAGGATGTGAAATCTATTTTAGATATTAAGGCCTATTACTTGCCCTGAGCACTGAGCAGATGAACCATAAATTTGATGTGTTAACCTTTATGGATTTTATCTTTCATGCCATTTTTGTCTATTTTTCCTTGAATTTGTGCCTACTCCTTAGCTGCTTCTTACCTTGGTGAAACTAAAGAAAGTTTATTTATATTAGTTCCCTTTCTTTTCACATGTATTTATTTATGTGTGTGTGTGTGTGTGTGTGTGTGTGAAGTGATGAGGTGGTGAATGTAGTGGACATCGAAAATGGAAATGAAGAATTGCTAACATATGTTACATGATTTGTGGAATGAATCTTGTTACTCCTGTTGCCTATAAAGTGAAATCACATCCAGAACCTGGTCTTAAATGCCCCTGTATATTTTTTCCACTGTGTGGAATTATCTTTGACTGCCATGATGAGCATCATGGTGTACAAATACAGCAATGCCATCGTAGGCTGTGGCGACGTACCTGGCCGTGTGCCGCACTCACAGAGGAAGGGAGTGCCATCTTTGGGGTTTCTGAGTTGGGGCTTGAGTGGACCTATGGAAATTAGTGACCATTTTAGATAGCTGTGTGGTGTGGAAAATGGTATAAGCGGATATAGGTGATAATTGGAATTTTTATTGAGCACTTACTGTGATTCTGGCATTGTAATGAATGTCTTTCATATCTAGGCATAATAATCTCATTTTCAGTGTGAAGATACGGAAATTTAGGTTAAATAACTGGTAGATCTGAGATTCAAACCAGCTGTCAGACTCCAGACAGAGGTAGTGAAGCAGCGTTATTGGGGCAGGAGCTCTGTGTGTATAGGATTCAGCAATTTAGCTTGCTTAGATTCTCTTACGTGGATTTTGACAGTTGAATTAACGTCAGGGTGGTGAAAAAAGCATAGCATGGAGAGCCCGGAAGCTCCATTGCCAGATGATCTTTGGCAAGTCCCTTTCTTCTTTCCTGCGAGGCCTCAGTTTAAAACAGGAACTGCAGTTCTTAAATTTTCTGGTTTGTTTGTTTATTTACGGATGTTGTTCTTTAGGAGGGCCCAAGGGTTTAAGTCAGGATTTAATTTCAAGAGGATAATGGGAATGTATCATTTGCCTTCTTGTTTTTAAATTAAGAGTACAAAAAAGTGGAGTTATGGCTCCGTCGTAGATGCGGGGTGGGGGCAGTGTGTGGTTAAGTTTCCCATTGCCTCTTGCACGTCAGGAGAGGTCTGTTGCTTCTAGCTCGAGAAATCTGTACCCATGTTTATTAAATATAAACATAAGTAAGTAAATACACACATACACATAAACAGACATGCACACGTCCCTAATACATTAAAACTTTTCTGTGCAGTGCACTAATTAAGATGGAAAAGGCTCTGTGCCATATTATGTCACCATTTGCCTTAAATATGGTTGTGCTATTTAGATGCCAAATAATTAACACTTGTCTTTATTTGAGGCCTATTTAGAGCCTGAGGCCCCTCCCTGGTTGTCAGCCAAAAACTCATTCTTTGGACCTTCCTTGTTGGCTGTGACTTTGGTGTCAGGTGTTTGGCTGCTGCCAGGTAGGCCGGAGAGGTACACGTGTGCCTGGGCATGTAGGCCTGCTGCTCCCGACAATGGAGTGTGAATGGCCCGGCTGTGACTGTCCTGGCTCTGCAGCCTGCTGGCCCCTCTGCCCTGTAGGCCAGCCAAGAACTGGATTCCTGCCATGATTTAGAAAAGAAACTAAAGCTTTCTAAATACTGGCAGGGAAATCAGCTTGCTATCCAGATTCAAAGCCGCCGCCGGGAGAGTCCAGTTCCCCTGTGCAGATAACTTGTATTGCAGCCTTCTCTTTGGGTTTGTTCTTGGCATCTGGACATGTCCCAAATCTTTCAGTGGAGGATGATTTTTATTTTTTTTATCAGAATGGCATAACTTGGAGGGTTGCAATGTCTTTTCAAAGTTACTTTTAAGACTAACCTTTATGATAGTAAAGAAAAACAACTACTGTAAATCCTGGTATTTTGTGAAAATACACCTATTGATGCTTGTTCAAATATGAAATTACAGACTTTGGACAATAATGAGCAAAACTAACAACAAGCAAAACAGAACCAAATATATGAATACAGTGAATAGGCCTTCAGTGGTCAGGGGGAAGGGGGTTGGGGGGAGGGGAGAGGCAGAGGCAGGGAAGGGGAGCAGTTTAGACAAGAACCTAGTATAAAGGAACCATGGACATGGACAACAGGTGGGATTGACTTTGGGGGGAATGGGTGGGTGGGGAGGGGGACAGAGGGGAGCAAAAAGGGGATGGATGTAATACAACAACAATAAAATTAAAAAAGGGGAAAAAAAAAGAAATTACAGACTTAACTCACTCTTACCTAGCCTAACATGTATGCAAACATACTTTATAAAATCATTTGAAATTAGAAATTGAAAAGCCTAACAGTGTAACTGAAAGTTTTATTTTGTGTAGGATTCTTGTGCTTACAATTTAGTGTATAATTCTGCAACTATTAGAGATGACTGAATAGTTGATACATTCTTTGATTTGAGCTTGTTTCTCTAGGAGTGTGATTTCTGCTTCTGTTTCTGGTTCTGTGGCTCATTTTTAAGTATTGCACTATAGGTACCATCATAAGGCTCAGCCAGCCAGACCCAAGAGGTCGCAGGATAATTCTTTGATTTGTCGGTGTTTGACACTAATAGGAGGGGGAGGAGCTTTTGCTGTCTTTTGTATTAGAGCCAACAAAGTAAATACATTGTTAGAACTGCTGAATGGTTGAGATGCTTTTCTATTATTTTCTTGTTGGGAGCTTGATAGTTTACTAGTAATTCTGGGGAAGATAACAAGGAAAGAGAAAGTGACCACATTTCATTTGAGATCTATCTTCTATTTGTGTAACTAATTTAATTTGCTAGCATTGATCTTTTTCTGCTAAGTTCAAGTTCATTGCTGGTAGGATTTTTATTACTACTGAAGTAATTTGTTTACCTTACAATTCATAGGAAAATTTCATGAACTTTAACATTTGGTTGGGAATTTAACTTTGTGTCTATTTCTAGGAGATAGGTCTATAGTTGCATGTTGTACTTTATTTCATAAGTATCAAGTTAATGGAGATATTATTCAGTTGTATCAAAACACTTGTTTCTTATCACCCCTGAGTTTTTTTACAGTCTTTGCAGTATGGGAAATAAATGACACTGAATTTCCTCCTTTTTCTTTTTTAAAGATTTTCAGCTGAATTCTCATCTCTCAACACTGGCAAATATTCATAAGATCTACCACACCCTTAATAAGCTAGTAAGTCAATCTTTTAAAACACAACTATCAACTTTTTATATAGTTGTTTAAAATGTGGTTGATAAATTTTAGGGTATAGATGTTAAAGATATCAGCTGTTTATGAGAATATTATTTTAAAATTTGCTGTGATAGTTTGTGATTTCTTGGTAATAATGAACATATTTCTTGCAGAATCTAACAGAAGACGTTGGCCAAGACGATCACCAAACAGGTATCTGTAAAAGCTAACCCTACTCCATTTTAAATGTATTTCCTAGTATGAAGTTAGAAAGGAGAAATACTACCTGAGAATGCTTAACGTTGAAATACATTCCATTAACAAGTGGTGACTTGGTTGAGGATGACTTGCCAAGTGTATAAAGCAGCACTGTCATAGTTCCTTCCCAGGAGGACATCTGTCCCGGGGCTCTGTCTATGGCAGATCCGTCCTTCCATCCCTTTAAAGGGGTTGGGTATGTTCCCTCATGGTTTCAAGATGTCGTTTCTCTACTGAAGTATTTTAGTTTATACTAAAAGTTACTACAGTAATGCAATTTGAAAGGTATTCTATAAATGTTCATTAAATTGAGATGAAAAATTATTTGATAGGCAGGTATGGATGGGTATGTGTGTGTGTGTGTGTTGTGTCCTGAGGATTTATGAGTGGGAAAATTGAAACTTGATTGTAACTAAGTGACTCTCCAGCCCTGTGAATTTTTTTTTTTTTTTTAAGATTTATTGTTCTTAAGAGAGATGGGGTGGGGAGAGAGGCATCAGTGTATGGTTGCCTTTCACCTGCCTCCAGCTACAGAGCTGGCTGGAGACCTGGCTTGCAACCTGATTATGTGCCCTGGCTGGGGAATCGAACCAGCAACCTTTAGGTTTGCAGGCCGGCGCCTTATCCACTTTGCCGTAGGCGAGGGTCTCCAGCTTTGTGACTTTTAAACTTTAGTTAGCATTATAATCACGTGGAGATGGGCTTGTTAATACAGATAGCTAGGTTCCATCCCCAGTGTTTCTGAGCCAGAAGGTTGGGGGTGGACCCCCAGGGCTTGCATACATAAATAACAAGCTCCCAGGTGGTGCTGATGCAGGTTTGGAAACCACACTTTGAGAACCCCTTCTCAGGTAATCGTAAAGCGTAGAAACTTGCACTTGATCTATAGTTACTAAAACTCCCTGCAAAAATGAAAATATATTTAACATTTTTTGAAGGTTGCCACACATAGGAACACGTGCTTGTTGGAGAATTTTGAATAGCGTAAAAGTAAATATAGGAGTAAAAAGTGACTGCTGCTTCATAACTCCCAATCCAGCCTTCCCCAGTTTAATGGTTGCTCTTTCAGACATTTTTACGCATGCATATATTTTTATAGTAGTGTTCTTTTTTAAAAAAAAAAAAAATAGCATGGATGAGATCATACTGTACATATTGTATAGCATCATTCTTTTTTCATTTAATGGGTATCTTGGAGGTTGGGATTTAGAACCACCCCCGCTCCATATTGGTTCAGAATCCATTGAAAATTAGGCACAAGATGGAGATTGAAGTAACAAGTTCATTGGAAAACAAAGTTTAGTTGTACAGCAGAAATGTCGAGACTTTCAGCATTTCACCCTTATGTTCAGTCACTGCCACAACTAGATAAGCACGGGCCAGCATACCCTCTGTTCCCTTCTTAAACAATGACTTGTGACAGGGAAGGGTCAATCAGAGAGGGAGTATGAAAGGGGCAGGGCCCCTCTGCTCAGTTCCGTCTCCCTGGATCACCAAATTAGATCAGACACTCCTCCTTCCAAAGTGGTTCTAGAAAGCCAGGACAGAGTGCCTCTACACTGGAACAATTGAAAGACAGTCAGAAGCAATGTCCTTAGTAGTTTAAAAGCAGTGTATGCACCTGGTTTTGAGAGAAGTGTCAAGAAGGTATAAAACAAAAAGTGAAGATTTCTGTCCCATTTTATTACCCCGGTTCCCATTCCCACCAGCATTACGCAGTTTGTTTCCCAGATTAGGATGATGGTCATATGTTTTTCCCCCAAATACAAGTTCATCTGTATGTGCCTCTTGTTTTTGTCACTCAATACATCTTGGAGATCTTTTCATAGTAGCATGTTTGTAAAGCATTTGCTTTATTTTTTAATGAATGTATAATTTTTCTGATTCATCGATATATTATACTGTGTTTCTATTGATACACATTTAAGTATGTTTAACTTTGAGCTACTGCCAATAATGCTGAAATAAAAATTTCAGGGCCAGTTTTAATAGTTAAGAAAAAAAAGCACATTTTTCCTCCTGTTTTGGGACTGTATGCTGGTAGGCTTTGGGGATTTTTAAAAACTTAACAGTGAAGTTTTGATTTTTAGAACTGAATTTCATGTTTGTAAATTCATTAGGTTGTCTTTCCCTTAGCTAAGGTAATAACACCTGTAAATTCTGCATCTTATACATTATTATATAGTTAACTTCCATCCCTTTAAAGGGGTTGGGTATGTTCCCTCATGGTTTTAAGATGTCGTTTCTCTGCTGAAGTATTTTAGTTTATACTAAAAGTTACTACAGTAATGCAATTTGAAAGGTATTTAATCTGAACATGGCAATTTAATACAGTTATAATAAAGGAAAATGAAAGTGGAAAATGTATTTAGCTTCATGTCTCTTCTTTCGTCCCCTCGGGACAGTGGATGTGTCTGAAGTTTAGTATATGACACGCCGGTCAGGTGCTTGTGCAGTGCCTGGTACCTCGTTAAGTGCCTGTCAGTTAGTGTCAGTAATTTCTTAGTTGCCAATTTCATCAGCATTTCTCCATCTGGCTATAGCATTACTTCTGATTACCGTACCTGACGGAGTATACTTGAAAAATTACGCAACATAAATTCCATGTTTGGAAATCTGAAGAAGTTACTGTATTGCCTGTTTGAATCTCTTGGTTCCACCAATAGTTCAAGTAATGGTTGGAACGACCATATATGGCAGAGCCAAACACAAGTGCAAAAGAGGCTGGTGTCTTTATGCTCGGTCTCCTCTATCACTTTTCTTTGGTGCTTTCAATCTTTCTTCTACCAAAAAAATCAAAAAGAGAGACAGACAGACAAAGAGACACGTAGCCCAAAATACTGGGAGTAAGTTATGCACGCCAGAGGGCACAGCTTTGCCTGGGTAGCTCAGTGGTTGGAGCATCGGCCCCCACACCAAAAAGTTGCAGGTGGGATTCCCAGTCAGGGCACATGCCTGGGTTGTGGGTTGATCCTTGGTCCAGGTGCATTCAGGAGGCAACTGATTGATGTCTTTTTTTCGCGTCGATGTTTCTCTCTCAGATCATTAAACATATCCTCACGTGAGGATTCAAAAAAAGCCAGAGAGGACAAAAAATTAGGAAGGAAGATGATAGATGTCAGAACTCTATCATTTAGAGAGAAAGGAAAGGAAAAAGTTTTTGCCTTAAATAGGATAAAAATTGTGCATTTAGAAACTAATAATTTTACTCAAGCAAGCAAGTAGTTCAATGACCTGTTCAAGGAATTGAAATAAAATATTAGGCACTGGTAAGATGTCTGAAAAATGCTTTCTATTTATCAACTCAAGTTATTGCATCTTTATGACATTGTTCAGTGAAAAGTGAGGTTGAAATAGCTAAAAAGTATTGAAGTGGCACAGTGAACCATGGAAAATGTTAAGTGAAAGAAGGCTATATGATACAACAAAGTCACTAACATGGAAAATTAGGAAGATTTTTGTGTTGGAACATGAATTTATACTAAGTTTGGAAAAGTGAAAAATTCTCTTGTTTTACAGACCTCTTATTTGGAGATGACTAGAAATTGGGCCCACAATTTCATGTGTCTTAGAGGAAATGAATCCTAAACAGGACTTTTTTACTTGAGGCCCACAAACAAAATCATTAAAAAAAAAGAATGGACACCAACAATAAAATTAAATTAAAAGAAAAGAAAAAAAAGAATGGAGCACTTACTTAGATAGCATTTATTGAGAATAACATGCTTAGTTAAATTGTTAAAATATTATCAAGACAACAAGCTGGATAGTAGATACTAAAGGGCCTTTGGTATGAACCAGGTAAACTCAAGTTCTCTTTAAAATTAATTTTAGAGAAATAGCGGGTGAGGGAGGGAGGGGCAAGAGGAAGGAAATGAAAGCGAGAGAGATTGAGAGATTTGTGTATTCATTGGTTGATTCCCTATAGGATTCAGCCCACCATTTTGGTGTATTGGAAAGATGCTCCAACTGCATTACCTGGCCAGGGCCTCAGCTGCTCTTTACAGTGATTTTCTAGGACCAAGTATTATGATAAATCTGTTGAAAAATGTTGGCAGTATTTCTAATTATTTAATGTGTGAAGAATGACTATATTCACTCAGTACCTGATTTATTTGAAATATAGTTGGTTAATAAGAGAATTTATTTGTTCTTTTTGAACACTGAGCCAAAGAGAAATGAACCCAAGCTTAAATCATAACCCTTGGCTAAAAAATATAAACCATTGTTATCACCTTCCTAAGGATCATATGAATATGAAAGCATTAGGAAAGAGGTAATGATGGGTGAGTTGGGAAGGTTTTTACTCAACTGTTCATCTAATGATTGGAATATTTATACTGAAATTCAGAATATCAATCAAGGAGCCTGACCCAGAGTTTGGTATTACTAGATGAGATTATTGTTCTTCTCTTCCTTGTTTATTATTATTACTACAAAAAAGCTTTTCATTTTTCTTAGGTTCCTGCCAAACATTTCTTAGGAGATTTAAAGTAGCCTTCTAAAATCTTTTTTATCAGTGCTTTTCCTTGGTGATTGTCAGAATGAAAACTGGCAGCTCTGACCATTTCAAGTAAATTTCTGGGTTTCTTAAAGTTTATTAGAAAATTGTTTTTATTTAAAATGTCGACCTTAGTATTTTGCCTCTTCCTGTAATGTCAGATTGGATATTTAAAAGGGTTAAAGTAGCTCATTTTCTGAAGTAGATAAACATTCCATAACATTTTTTATATTATGTACTTACTGTGATGATTATTTTTTTTTAGTTTAAAGATAGTTTAATTGAAGTAGATTGTAATACAAATTCTGGGTCAATAAGAAAACCTACTAAAAATTTGTATAAACACTCATTTAGGGTCAAGTGTTTTTTTTTAAGATCTTATTTATTATTTTTAGAGAGAGGGGAAGGGAGAGAGGCAGAGAGGGAGAGAAGTATCGATGTATGGTCTTTCACCTGCCTCCAGCTACAAACCTGGCTGGAGACCTGGCTTGCAACCTGGTTATGTGCCCTGGCTGGGAATCGAACCAGCGACCTTTGAGTTAACAGGCCGACACCCTTCCATTGAGCCATCAGCCAGGTCAAGTGTTTTTATATAAATAGATACCACAGTTATTTTAAGAAGCAAACATTCTAGCATACATATTTTTTAAAAATCCTATCTGCCAAGAAACTTCAAGTGCTTATTTTACTGAGAAGTGGAAAACAAAATCTGAAGTTATGGTGTATAATTTATTCATAAAAATAAATGTATTGGCTTTTTAGAAGAATTTGATTTACACATGTTTTAGGAACACATTTGCTCAATAAACATCATTGAGTCTGCTGTAGAACTTCAGTGTATGTACCTTATCACTTTCGTAGCTGCTGCATACGCACAGCAGTGGGCCCCGCAAACCCAGGTGTACCTTTGTATGAGCACTTGGAGCCCTTGTTGCCCTTGCCCAGGTAGGCTCCTTAGAGCCATGTTGGGGTGGAGGCTTTGGGGCAACAAGCCCTGAAATGTGTTTTCCCTGTGTGTTTTGTTGGCTTGGTTCATGTTGGCAAATTACTTTAAGTAAAGTTAGTTTTCTACAGTGTTAAAAAATGGCTTTTCACGTAGCCTGTAGCTTTTCACATCATTATGGGTTCTAGTGTTGTCCCTGAGGACCTGTGTGTCTTTTGCTGCCTCCCTGGGGCATGAGTTCGACTCATCCTCATCCTTCCTGCAAGGTGGGGTGAGAGGGCCAGTGAGCCGGTGGGAGCCTGAGCTGGGAAGGGAATCAGGGAGGTGAACAGACATTGTCTGTTCGTGAAAGGTGGCCCCGTAACAGCCACTGGTACTGAACATTAGAGTGGAGAGATCTAGCCAAAGGCCATGGTTCTTAGCTAGAAGATAAAAATGTTGAATAAGTAAAGGAACAAAATGCCAAATTTGGGGGTCAAATTTGAATATGTTTTACACAGATTGAGTAAAGATGATTTGTGAAACTTTTTAATAGAATGCATTCATCAATAAGAAAAATAGTAAAGTTGGAGAAGTTTGTTAACATGATATTTGTGTTTACCAAGATTATACTTTTGACAAGTAGGATTGATTGAACAAAGCCTGATGTCATACCAGTATTTCCATGAAGAAGCAGATAATGGAGGAGCTAATGGTCTAAATCTTTTTTTAAAAATTTTATTTATATTATTTTTAGAGAGAGGCAGAGAGGGAAAGAGATGTCAATGTATGGTTGCCTTTCACCTGCCTCCAGCTATGGACCTGGCTGGAAACCTGGCCTGCAACCTGGTTATGTGCCCTGGCTAGAAATCAAATCAGTGACTTTTGGGTTCACAGGCCGGCACCTTATCCACTGTGCCACCAGCCAGGGTGCTAGTGGTCTAATCTTTATTGGTGGATGTTGGGGAAGAGATTATTTTAAATACTATTCATCAGCCCATGGGCTGAGGAGATAAATATATTTTCCTCTGTGTTCTGCAAACACTGGTAGAGGCTCCTGCCAGAGCTGATGCTCAGAACCAAACCATGACTGGTGCTGGAAGAAAATGTCTTTCCTGCACATGTATGCATCTGGGGCAGGAGAAGCATGTCTTGAGGTTTAAGGCTGACTTTTTTCCGAGCAGTGCTGTGGGATTTTTTTCAGCTCTGCAGGGTGTACTTTTTCATTTTGCAAGCTGAAGGCATTCATGGACAAGAATGAGTCTTTTTCTTGTATGTTGGCAGTCTGCACATGCTTGGGTTGCTCTGCAACTCTTGGGATCTTTTGGAATGCTTTGGTGGTGTTAGTAAACAGGACCACCATTTCAGAGGGAAGATGAATGAGATGCTTGTTGACGGTGGGCAGCACTTTCTCAGGCCCATTCTCTTCCAGCTCTTGCTGCTGTTGTGGGGAGAGAAATATGGGAGCGCCCTGTGTCTCAGAAGAACCCTGTATTCCTTGTCCCAGGCCCTGCAAGGACAGGGCCTGGTCAGGCCGCCATGAAGGTGGCTGGGTGTCATCTTTTTAGCCCTGTTTGTGGTCTCCTTCTGTGCTGAAGCAAGCAGGATCCTTGAACACATGCGTTGTGCAGTACCTAGCACTGAGTAGATCCCTCATGCAAGCTGTAGTCCTGTTTTATAACAAAGAGTGCTTTTGGCAGGTATTTTCTTAAAATGTATTACTCTGGTAACTTAGCACAATGGTGGAAGCCTAAGTGTAAACTGGGATTTAGGTTCCAGTCCTGACCATTGCTCTTACCAGGGTTATGACTATTCGCTCCTGGTAACTCTCTCACTGCCTTTCTAACAGCTTTCTAGAAAGAGTTGTCTGTGTTCAGCATGTTCACTCCCTCATCTCACATCCTTCCCCAGCCCACAGCAGTTAAGCCTCCATAGTACCCAACCTGTTGCTACTGGACTTGATTGCTAAATTCAGGGTGTGCCTCACTCCTTTTGGAGCTGACCTCCATGTGCAGTTGGCCACTTGCTCCTAGAAACACTCTTTTCCTTTGGCTTCTAGGACATCACCCTCCCCTAGGCTTTTTCCCTACACAGGTTTTTACCCGCTGCTCCCAGCCCTGTGATACTCCACACTCCCCAGGGCTCTGTCCTGAGTTCCTGGTGCCCCTGCCTCTACTCGTAGGTCTAGTGGAGGCCACAGTAATAGTGGCACAGAGCTCGGGCTTCACTGCCCAAGCTGTGTTTCATCCTTGACCTCACCTTCATCTGTCCTTTCATTTCTGTGGGGCAATTTGTAAAAATGGGGGTATGAAAAAAATTCCTACATCTTAGTGTGAGGATCCAGTGAGCACCGAGGCCCAGCCTAAGAGCACTACGGCATTCCTCCGTTACGTCATTTGGAACATGTTTCTTTATATCCCCAATATCTGTCTACGTACAGTAGTTGGCACCTATTGAGTGGGTATTTTTTTCCTCATGAAACTCTTGAGAGTTATCTTATAGTTACCATTCTTCAAATGACACACTGGACTCCCAGAATAGGTCAGTGATTGACCAAGCCACATACTTAGGTAAAGAATAGGACCTCATTTATTGAATGTAGATCATTCAACCCCAGCACCCCTTTGCTCTTGTCCTCTTGCGTCTCTGAGAGCCCAGGCGGACCTTGACAGATGGGCCAGTAGAAGGAGTAAGACTTGTGTCCAGAATTCAACACTTCTGAATGGTTAGTTGGAAAGTTACTCGGATACCTAAGCCTTAGTTTTTCCCATCTGTTAAGTAAAGATAACTCTTCTGTTGTTATTCAGGGTTATTGACATAATATGTCTGCTAATCCTTGTGCCAAAATGGGCTCTATTAATTATCTTATAATTTATAATAGCTTAAGACAGTCTGAAGTGAGACTGTCAGGGTTTTAATCCCAATTTTGTCACCCATCTCTCACTGCCTCCATTTTCTCATCTGCATAGGTAGTAATTATGGTTCTCTTTTCATAAGTTTGTTATGAGGTTGAAAGGCTAATACATGTAAGTGTTAAGAACAGGTCCTGGGCCACAGTATGGGCTCAAGAAGTGTTCCATTTTGTCATTGTCTGTTCATGTTACATTTTAATATTTTTTACCAAATGAAAGGTGTGCTTCTGAAAACCCTGAATGGAAGTGGCAAATTCTTTTTCAGGTGTCAGAAACAAACAAAATTATTCTGGAAATTTTGCTCAAGATGATGTCAGGCTTCTTTCCCAAAGATCCAAAGCCTGTTTTTGTTTTTGGTTTTTAAACCCCCAACAAGATATCTCTTGAAGCTTAAGAATGTTGTAGCTGATATTGTGTGTATTTTGATTCAAGGTGACTGGTTGAACCAGCCTTGTATTTGAAGGAACATTGACATGTAAGAGGAGCTGAAAGCTGAGATGATTTATATTAGTTTTTTTTAGAAAGCATATAAATTGAAGGTGTGATAACTTCTATTTCTGGTATGGTTCTGGGGGGAGTCTATTAACTTATTTGTGTCATTGCTAAGTTTAGTCTTGACTATAACATTTTCTCAAAGAAGAACTAAAAACCTTTTTTCTCCCACCTCATAGCATTTACAGATAACACCTAAACCCTTTACAATACCAACCATGAAAGTTTCTAATTTGGTGAGGGTACTTTTTGGAAGTGTTGTGACATGCCATACCTTCACCATGTGCCCTTTGCTTCTTTGTTTTGTAGGAAGCCTGCATTCTTGTAGTTCTTCGGACTGTTTTAGTAAAGTGATGCCACCAAGGAAAAAGAGAAGACCTGCCTCTGGAGATGATTTATCTGCCAAGAAAAGTAGACATGATAGGTATGTTGCACAGATAGTTGATCAAAATTGATGATATAAGTATCAAAAGAGGCACATTTCTGCCTAATCCATTGTGGGTCTTGGAGTGTACAAATGCCAGTGGAAACATTGTTTTGGTTCTCTAGGCAAACTTTCAAGGTGTAATTATTTCATGTTATTTATTGTATGCGTAGGTTTATAAAACAAAAACATATTAGGTAATTTGAGTTCTTAGAAATTAAAGTTTTATCAATCCACTGATGCACCAAAACTAGTGTAGAGTTCATTTTTTATTTTATTTTATTTTATTTTATTTTTTAAAGACTTTATTTATTACTTTCAGAGAGAAGGGAAAGAAGAGAATAGAGGCAGAGAGGGAGAGAGAGATCAATATATGGTTGCCTTTCACCTGCCTCCAGCTACAGACCTGGCTGGAGACCTGGCTTGCAACCTGGCTGGGAATCAAACCAGCGACCTTTGGGTTCACAGGCCTTATCCACTGAGCCACCAGACAGGACTATCTTTATTTTTTTTAATGGGCTTGCTATCAGTTTCTGTTGAGGACCACAGGATTGGTAGGTATCCCCACTACATACCACTGCAGGAATCCTGTAATTGCCTTTGCAGGGGGCCTGTACTGATTGCTCTAAGCCTGCTGGGAGTATTGGCTGAGCCAAGGTTTATGCTTAGAGGAGTGAGAATTTATTAGAAACAAACTTGTTAGAATATTTGTTTAAACCACTTCTTTTAGACAAGAAAACAGTTAATTTTGTTAACTCCAAAGGTCTATTAGACTTCTTTACTTTAGGCATATTTATTGATTCAGCCTGATATTAACAGCCTTTTTTCTTTTCTCTTTTTTTAAAAAAAAATGAACAAACATCAAAATTTTAATCCTTTCTGCCTTTTTTCATCTCCCTTTATTCTACTTCTGTAGGTCATTTCACTAATTGGCCTGAATTTTCACATCTACAAAGCAAGGAGATTAGATGAAACTTTTCTGTTTCTTGCTGTGATAGTTACTAAGCTATAACTCAGAGGGGTAGGGAGATGAACTCTGGAAGTGTGAAAATAATATCACTGTTCATATCTCAAATGAGTAGAAAATATTATCTAAAAGAAGATAGAAGTGATTTAGAAGATAATCATCAGCAAAGTTTAAACCAGTGCTTTTCAGCATTGCTAAGCCAGGTAACTATACTTCCTTGGCAGTGTAGATGTTATTACTGGGGAATTGTTAAATTCTAATAATCACATAGCATTTTGTGACTGTATATAGTGTTTATTATGTTTTTCACTTCAGTCCAATATAACATAGCATGGTAAAGCCAGTTTAAAAACTGGCAGCGAGTTTCAGAAGGGTGTGAGGCACTCATATCGATGGCATTTCCATGGTCATCCAAGGAAGAGGGAGCTATAGCGTTATCTGAGCTTCATTCTTGGTTTTCTAAAAGACTTTTTACATATTATAATCTTCATCCAGTTTAAGTGTACAAATTCAGTGATTTTTTTCTAAGTTGTTAGTGTGGTGCAGCCATCAAACTACAGACCAGTTTCAGAAGATTTCTGTAGCCCCAGTTAGATCCTGGGTAGCCATTCACATTCATTCCTTGCTCCCTTCCCCGCTCTCAGGCGACTGTGAATCTATTTTCTAGCTCTACAGGTTTGCCTTTTCCGGTCATTTATAGAAGTAGTCTTTTTGTGTGTTGTTTCTTTCACTTAGTTTAATTTTTTTTCAAGGTTCATCCATGTTATAGCATACGTTTTCCCCTTTTACTGACTTGAATGGTATTCCACTATCCATTTTTATGTGGAGCATGTTTAAACAATTCAAACATTATAGTAGCATATATAGATCTCTAGATTATTGACCAATAAAAGACTTTGAGCTGAGATAGGAATGCCCTGGCCCAGGACAGGAGCATATCTGTTTGAACCCTTGGGTAGTATCCACCTTCTTTTCCAGGTATTATGACTACCTTTTATCAAAGAAATCCAAAACTGGTGATTTGCAGTTTCAGTATCTTACCACTTTTATAACCATGTTTTGTTTTCAGTATTGAAATACAGAATCTCTAATCAGAGGTATATACAGATATTCTGGTGAATGTGTAGATCATAAATAAGTGATTATTAAAAAAGAATTATAAGACTTCTGGCCAAGATGGAGGTGTAGATAGACAATGCTACATGTCCCACACAACTAGAAGAAATTTATACCTACCTCAAAACTAAATAAAAACAACACCGAAGTTTCAGAACATCGAACTGCATGGAAGTGTAACAGGTGAAGAAGTAAGGAAACGCTCAGCCAGACAGGCAGGAGGGTGGGGCTGGGGAGGAGAGTGGCAGTGGCAGCGCTGTCGCACATTTACACCTGCGAGGTAATTCTGGGACCAGACTGCACCGCCCACGGTTCCAGTGCTGGGAAATACAATCTCAGCAGCTGTGGTGCGGCTCAGGGACCGAGACCTTGGTGAAAAGCATAGTCATACATTTAAACCTGGGAAGTGATCCCAGGGCCAGAGGGCACAGCCCACAGTTCTAGTGCCAGGAGAAACAGAGCCATATTGCTTCTGACTGTGAAAACCAGTGGGGGCTGGGATGGAGGAAGAAACTACTGGTCTCAACAGGCAAGCAGCATTGTTCTCTCTCAGACTCCTCCCCCGTATACTTCGCCACAACATGTTGAAACGGCTCGCCCTGCACTGACAGTTTCTAAGGCTCTGCCCCTCACAGTGTGGCAAGTGCTGTAGAACTACCTGAGACACAGAGACAAACACAGAAAACTGTCAAGCTGAGGAGACAGAGAAGTATGGCCCAAAAGAGGGAGCAGATCAAGGTGCCATTGTGAGACTGAGTGACAAAGAGATAGCCAGCCTAACAACCAAAGAGACAGCCAGTCTAACAGATGCAGAGTTCAAGACACTGGTGATTAAGATGCTCACAGACTTGACAGATATATTTAAATACAACAAACACAGAAAGGAAGAAGTGAAGGCTAGGCTATGTGAAATAAAGAAAAATCCACATGAAACCAAGGGTGAAGGGAGGGAAACTGGGATTCAAATCAATGATTTGGAACATAGGAAGAAATAAACAACCAGTACAGAAAGAGGAAACAGGAAGTGAAAAAAACAAGGAGAGGCGTAGGAACATCTGGGACAACTTACAATGTGCCAATATTTGAAGCATAGGGGTGCCAGAAGGAGAAGAGGAAGAGCAAGAAATTGAAAATTTACATGAGAAAATACGAAGGAAAACTCCTCTAATTTGGCTAAGGAGATAGACATACAAGTCCAGGAAGTACAGAGAGTCCCAAACAAGCTACACCCAAGGAGGACGACACCAAGACACATCATAATTAAAACGCCAAGGTTAAAGATAGAGAATCTTAAAAGCATCAAGAGAAAAGAGTTACCTACAAATGGGTCCCTATAAGACTTATCAGTTGGTTTCTCAAATAAACTTGCAGGTGTGAAGTATTCAAAGTGACGAAAAGCAAAGACCTACAACCAAGATAACTCTATCCAGCAAAGCTATCACTCAGGATAAAAGGGCAGATAAAGTGCTTCCCAGACAAAGTAAGGCTAAAGGAGTTCATCATCACCAAGTCATTATTGTATGAAATATTAAAGGGACTTCAGAAAAAAAGGATCAGATAATAAAGCGGCAGGGTCGAGGCCCAGCACTCCCAGGCCAGCCAGCAGGTTCGCCTTTGCTCGCAGGTGGCCTGGGGACAAAAGAATAAATAACTTACCGTCAAATGCTGCTACAGCAGCCTGGCAAACGCACAGTGATCGCGGCCACCTGCGGATTTAGAGTCCCAGCCTGCTAATGCCTCAGATTTGTAAGGACAAATTGCTCTGTCTTCACACTACTTGCGAAAGGAATAAAACGACCAAAAATTTTTAAAAAAGAAAAAGAGGATTGAAATTATGAGCATCAAAAGGATAACAAACTCACAACTATCAACAACAGAATCTAAGGAATAAAAACTAAGCAGACAACCAGAGAGAAAACAGAAAGCTATGGGGAACATTTGGAAGGCTGTTAGTTGGCTGGGGGAGGGGGAAGAAGTGGGGGGGGAAAGGGGCAGGGATTAAGAAGCATAGTTGGTAGTTGCCAGACAGGGAGATGTTAAGAATAGTACAGGAAATGGTAAAGCCAAAGAACTCACATGGACATGAACTAAAGGGGGTAGGATTGCTGGAAGGAGGGGAGTGCTGGGCAGAGGGGAAAGCAAAGGGGAAAAGAGATTGGGATAAATATAATTACATAATCATTACATTTTATTTTTAATGAAAAAAATTAATAAAGGGGCTTCATGCCAGTCCAGTAGAATATTGGTTGATTCTAAAATACTACATTTAAAAATCTTGTAGTCTTTTACAGCTTTTCCATTTGCCCCAAAAGTTTGTTTCATTTTTAAAAATATTTACTCATAACATGCTAATTATATAAATTCACTAGATTTCTTTTTCCTTCAGTTTAACAAAATGACAAAAGATGTTCCAACACATAAGAAAGGACATGTGAAACAGACTGCAATTTTCACAAGTGGTGTAGCCACCAGGTTATTCCTCAGCACTGTGCTTTGCCTTGAGCATAATTGGCATCACGTGGGAACTCGAGCTTGGAGCACTGATTGTCTTCTGTTATCTAACATTATGTTCCATTTCAAAGAGGGCTTGGTACATGGATTTCTGTTTTCTTTCTCTCTTACCTCTCTTGAAGTTACAAATATAGGTTCTACATGTTCAAGTTCATTAATTATTGTTGGAGTGCCTAGTACTTGCTTAGCCCTCATTGTACTTAAAGAGACAACATAGTCTAACTTCCTCTATATTCCACGTCCTAGAGAGAACATTTTACAGCCTTCCCTGACATTTAGATAGTTATGTATTCACTAAAAATCCCTGTCCAACATCTAAAATAATCACATTCCTCTAAACATTATATGGGTGTTTAAATAAGCTGCACTGATGTCAGTTCTAAGTGCTCTTTACTTTGTGTTGCTCCAGTCACATTGATTTATACTTGAAGGAAACTGACATTAAAAGGATCTTATGTTAGAGGTTTATAGATAACACAAAGTAGATAGGCTAGAAATGAAGGATTAGTTTATTTTAAAAATGAAAAAATTACATCTGATTTTTATGTACTGTGTAAATGAAAATTGTATTCATAACTTTCTAAAAAGATTTTATTGTTTTTAGAGAGAGAGGTGAAGGAAGAGAGGCAGAGAGGGAGAGAGACATCCATGTATGGTTGCCTTTCACCTGCCTCCAGCCACAGACCTGGCTGGAGACTTGGCTTGCAACCTGGTTATGTGTGCCCTGGCTGGGAATCTAACATAACTCTTTATATAACCATTTAGGCAATTTGGATATAAAGGGTAAGGGAAGTATATACTCATAATTTTTTTTAAATCCAAATCACTATTTGTAAAGATAATTTCTCCTTTACCCTCCTCAAGTAGGGAATATTTCAGCCCTCAGCTCCACATTATTGTGAAAGAAGAAATCCCTGCTAAAGGTCACAGTGTTGTGCTAGGAAGCTTCTGTGCTTCCTGACTCAGTTCTTCAGCTTATGCTGTCTGTTGCCACAACACTAGGT
This sequence comes from Noctilio leporinus, assembly GCA_004026585.1. Classification (NCBI taxonomy): domain Eukaryota; kingdom Metazoa; phylum Chordata; class Mammalia; order Chiroptera; family Noctilionidae; genus Noctilio; species Noctilio leporinus. The sequence goes on along the minus strand of PVIW01009039.1, from coordinate 27,702 downwards.
TATTATAAAAGAATGTCAGAAGCCAGGATTTCTCTATACTTCTCTCCCCTGAGGTTTTTAAGGTTGTCCTAATCAGGAAATCATTCAAGGGGCTTTATGGGATAACTGTATACCTCTTTTTCCCCCTGGCCACTTGAATATAGTTTGGTATTTCTTTTTATTTTCTTAATGTTCCCATGAATTGTCAGATATTGACAGCTTCTTCCTTAGATTGTGCTCTGTGCCCAACTTGACTTTTAAGACACAGAAGTCAGGAGAAGTTCATATGAGACATGAGTGAGTTCTAGGGTCATCAAATTGAAGAAAACACTGTAGAAATTTCTTTGTATCTCACCATCATTTTGCAGTTAGTTCTAGTTAAGGTAGAATGGGATGGGGTCTAATAAATATCTGTTCTATTTCAGTTCTTACTGTTTTTTTTGTTTGTTTGTTTGTTAATCAGAGAAAAACCTATAGTAAGTGTTTACCATTTAATTCTGTATGGGATGTGACTGTGTTTAAAACTAGTTATAAAAGCTGAAGCTTTCAGAGGCCCTGGCTGGTGGCACAGTGGATAAGGTGCTGGCCTGAGAACCCAAAGATTGCTGGTTTGATTCCCCAGCCAGGGCACACAATCAGGTTGCAAGCTAGGTCTCCAGCTAAGCCCATAGCTGCAGGCAGGTGGAAGGCAGCCATACATTGATGTTTCTCTCCCTTTCTTCCTCCCTCCCTGCCCTTCTCTCTAAGGATAATGAATAAAATCTTTAAAAAACAAAACAAAACAAAAAAAAAACTGAAGCTTTCAAATGCAGGAAACAATATTTAAAATATACATGAAATACTGATTAAATAGATGTGTAGTTTGGGGAAATTAATAGTCTGCTACTTTAAAAGAATTAAGAATCTTTAACTTAAAATTGCTTTCTCCATTTCTAGCATGTATAGGAAATATGATTCAACTAGAATAAAGACTGAAGAAGAAGCTTTTTCAAGTAAGAGGTGCTTAGAGTGGTTCTATGAATATGCAGGTAGGTAATCATTTATATCATTTGAGAGACCATCCTCATGAAAGTAGGGACTACCTTTAGGGGAGGTAGGAAATTAATGTATAGTTTTCAAATTTGGTGATGTTTGTGTGTTCCTGTTTAAAGAAGAGAACCTCATTGAAATAAATCACCAAATGTCCTATTTATAGCCAGCAGCTAAGCCAAAGAATTCAGAACACTAGAAGTGAACTGAAAAGATGAATTGCAATTGGGAGAAATACTTTGGATTGCTAGGAAACCGACTTCAGATGCGAGTACTGGGTGATTATTTGGTTTACTCATTGAAGTTAAAATAAGCTTTGCTGCTTTGAATCTTTATGCATTGCTACAGAATGTTTTATATTAAGTATCTTTGTTTGAAAGATCATTTGGCAGAAAATGTTTTGTCATTTAAATGTGCTAATAAATTCCATCCCATTTTTGCACTTGTTTTAATTGATTGAATAGTGTAATACTGAAATCTAAGGTTTGGTTGTTATTGTGGCTGTGCATAGTGTAAAAGAGAGAAAAAGAAAAATTTTCAGAAAGGTTTGAACTGGAGGTCCCTTTACTTTTCTCTTCCTTAACTTGTTTCCTATCAACTTCACTATCCTAGCATCCTTCAAACACAAAGTTCTTGCCATCGGTCCACCCTGACACCATCTTACCTCACATAAAAATCCCTGCTACAGGGTAAAAGAATTGATTCCTTGCCATCTCTTTGACTGCAGTGCTTTTCTCCATTTTTCCATCTGACATGCTGCTAGACCATTTTAAAGCCCCCAGATTAGCTTAATAGTCTTTGTGCTTCTCTGGGACATTGTTTATAACTAGTTCTGATACCATGTTACTGGGTATCAAAGTGAGGATTCCATTTTCCTTCTACCTTACCCTTTTCCTGGTAAGTGTTTTGCACCTTTTAACCACAGACTTTGCTGCAGGGCCTGACAGGGAATCCAGACCAGGGCAATCAGGTAAGGTTTGCTGGAATTATCAGGAACCTGGGAGAAGAATCTTTCTCTCTGTTGTGTGCTTAAAAGAATGCAATCCTGATTCCTTGTAGTTTACTGGATTTTTGTGAGCTCCCCCAACATCTTTCTCGTGAATTCTCCGTCATTATTTGAACTAGTTTGAGCTGGATTTTGTTTGCAGGGCATGGCCACTAGTATTTATATGTATTAGAATTTATATTTTCACATTTATGTCATAAGAACACAAATCTCTTGAAGACATTTTGACTTTCCTGGTAAAGTGTTTGGCCACGTGGATGCTGAAAGAAAGATGAGTTTTCTCATGTTTTTATCCCTTTGATTATGAAGCTCTTTTGCTTCTTGGCTCACGTTTGTTATTACAGAATTATTATAAGGAAAATTTAAATGTAAAGAGAACTCTTAATCCCACCAATTTAGTGCAGCTAGTTTGAATTTTTTGCCTCCTTTACAGGAGACATAAATTTTTCCATAGTATAAGCCACACTTCTGTTTTCTTTAAAGAGAGAGCAGACTACAATTTTCCTTCTTAGTTGTTTTTCCCTGACTCGGAAAGATGACATTTGGGATAAAGCTTAAGCCACATTCTCTAGGTTCCTTGAGATCCCTGCTGGCTGGTGTTTGGTAGTCCATTCCTGCAAGGAGTTTCTGCGGGTGTGGCTGGCTCTGTTTTCCCACTTGTCCCCTTTTTCCTTCCTGTCCTGTATCTTACTTACCTGTAGGGGAAATGGTTTGAAATTGGGAATGATTAAAAGTCCCCGTGGTACCTGTTTCACTTTAAATATCCAACCCCATGAATAAAACGTTATCAGTATTACTCAAGGATGACTTAGAGATTGTGCTGTAAGGCGAGTCTGTGGGAGCAGAATGTGATAAAATAATTACTTTTTAGGATAAAATAATTACTTTTGGCAGTCATACCATTGCAAATCATACTGTTAAAAACTTGTTCTGTTAAAGCACAGGGTAAGTGTATACAATTAATACGAGAGTGGCCATACATAAAATATGGAAAAAAGGAAAAGCAAGGATAACTATCGTTTCCACTGTACAGTATACATCAGCAAACATTTTTTGAGGGTTTACAGTGTGTCAGGCTCTGAGGTACAATCAGCAGAAGCACTGTGCTCATCTTCTACTGTGGCAAATAGACAAATACATTGAGAATCACTGTCTTTGTAATGTGTATTGACAGAGAGGGGACAGTAACCCTGCCAGAGGCTGCAGGAGGGGAGAGCAGCCTGCAGACACCCAGGCCTACTGCACAGGCACAGGAAATGCAGATGGCTTGCTAGGCTCAAGAATAGGTCACAGTGATGGAACTTTTATAAAATCAGGGAGAATGGAAGCTAAAGAAAGGAATTTAAAAAGAATTACAGAGTAACTTTCTTTTTTAGCTTTAAACAACCACCTCCAATGAATCCTATCAGTAAACACCAAAAGGTCACCTTTCCAATAAAATAAAACCTCTTAGCAGATGGATATCTCCTTATGAGAATAATTATTCTTTAACCTCACTGTCTAAATAATGATGAACACACACACACACACACACACACACACACAAACACATTCACATACAGTGGAGAAATGGAATGTTCTTGTCAGCCTACAAGAACAAAGTAAATGTATAGGGACGTTCACAGGAAGATTATCACACATACTTAGTGAAAGAAACAAAGGTGTAGAATTTATAGGTACAGCATATACTCATGTGTATAGATAAATAAATTTAAAACTGCATTTTAGCCCTCGCCAGTGTGGCTCAGTTGACTGAAGTGTCAGCCTATAACTGACACAGGTCACAGGTTCGATCCCCAGTCTGGATGCCTGTAGTTCTGGTCAGGGAGTTTCCGGGAGGCAACCAATTGATGCTTCTCTCTCATATTGATGTTTCTCTCCCTTCCTCTCCCCCTTTCTCTAAAAACAATGAAAACAATGTCCTTGGGTAAGGATTAAAACAAATACAAAAAAAATAAAAATAAAACTGCATTTCATTGTATATTTGCACATACATAAAAATAAAGACATAGCAAAAAAGTCTGAGAGGATGCATTCCTAACTGTTAAGGAAAGGGAGAAAGCAGGCTTATTCTTTCAACTATACTTTACTTGGACTATCTGTATTTGAACATTTTATCATGTAAATGTATTAATGTATTCTTTGTGTAACATATGAATGAATACATGTGGGTATATGGGCTCTCAAACCTAAAGCTAGCAACATATCAAATGATGAAATGCTGTTTTCACTTTTGAGTCAAGAGGGAGGTAAGTATGGTTACTCTCACTATTCCTATTAGCCATTATTTTGGAAGTTATTCGGTAGTGTTGTTAGAAAAGAGAAAAGGAGAAAGGGCATGAATATTGGAAAGGAGAAGGAAAAAAGGATAATTCATTGGAGATGAAATGATTAAATTATTTATTCCCTGGAAAGCCAAAGAGATTTGCCTGGACAGACTTAGAAATAGCAAATAAATACATTATGTGTTATTCCATGTATGTAGAAGCTTAGTTTGGGAAGAGTACTTAAAGGAACTCCTTAATAAACCTTTACTTTTAAGTGAAATTTTGTCTCATGTTTATGTGTTAAGGTAGCAAAACTAACCAAATTGAAGGTCTCCAGCTAGTCCTATAGTTGGAGGCAGGTGAAAGGCAACCATACATTGATGTCTCCCTCCCTCTCTGTCTCTCTCCCTTCCCCTCTCTCTAAAAATAACAAATAAAATCTTTAAAAAATAAATAAAAGTTTATTTTAAAAAATTAGTGCTCGCCTCGGCAGCACATATACTAAACTTGGAACGATACAGAAAAGATTAGCATGGCTCCTGTGCAAGGATGACATGCAAATTTGTGAAGCGTTCCATATTTTTTAAAAAATTAAAAATACATGGAAAAATATGTAAAATAGAAGGAGAAAAATAACCCCCAGAAAAGGGTAACAAATTTGAATATATGAAACAACATTTTGTAACAAAACAGCACATTCGTGAGTGAAAAATAATAGCATGCAGAAAAAGCATTTGCTGCACTCAGATTATGAGAAGGACCTGCGCTTGTAGTTTAGAGGGAGACAAGGACTTGAAAGCAGAGAAGTAATGAGACTTTCCAATAAGCACTGCAGGTGATTTTAAAATCCATCCTTTGTTCAAAACAACTATGCTGTACATTTGTTGCAGTGTATTATTCCTAGCATTCCATTGGTGTCACAAAGGACTGACTCACACTCTGCTTGGGGTAAGGAGATTGGGAAGGCTGCCTGTCTGGTTTAGTCTTTAAAGGTTGAAGGAGTTAGCCAGGTAAGATGGGGGAGGGGGAAGGACAGATGGCTCGAGGCCACAGAGCAGTGTGGCAATGGCTATGCATCAACATGTGTATTCAGAGCAAACTACAGGTGTGTGTTTCTAGACCTCAGTTTTTATTCATTCAATGATATTTATTGATCTGTTTATTTCTAAGAAACCGTTTGAAGGCTAAAAGATAGAAGGCACTAGTTAAGAGGGTACATTATTTGATATTCAGAAACTTTGGGCTATATCTTCAGGTAGTGGGGAGCCTTGAAGGATTATAAGGCATGTGACTGTGTGCAGGATGGATCAAAGCATCTGGACTTAGGGAGGTCCTGAGGAGACTGCTGTGGTCATCTAAGTGAAAGGAGAAATCCTGAATAGGTCAATACAGGATAGGTCCAATTAAATATTTGGAAGGAAAAATTGGCAGCACATTGAATAATAGTTGGATGTAGAAAGTGTGTAAGAGGAATCCAGGCTGACTCCCAGGTTCCTATTGCTGGTGGTGCCACCAGTTGAGACAGAAGACAGGAGAATAAGTGGGCCTTGGTATGGAGAGATGATGGTCACAATAAGGTGGTAGTGGAAAATGTGAAATGCAGGAAGAGGAGGTTTAGGGCAGAAGATGAGATTAGTTATGGCAGTTACAGAGAAGGCGAGGTAGACAGTCCAAAAGCAAGGGGGAAATGGGCCTAGAAAGAGACCTAGGTAGTACCAGAAACACCAAGTGTGGCTGAAATTTTCTGGGGAGAATGCATAGAATGAATTAGAAGAGGTTTATGAATGGAATTTTGCACATCAAATTTAACAACTTGGGGAAAGCAAAAGAACCCATGAAAGAGGCTAAAGGAGAGGTGGGGAACACCAGATGAGAGAGCACACTTCTAGGAGTCATGGGAAGAAACAGGTTTTTGTGAAGAAGTGCTTCAGGGACCAAGATGGTGGAAGAGTAAGTGGAGGCTACACTAACCTCCTCCCAGTACCAATCTGGAATTATAACTTAATTGTGGAGAAATCATGAAGAATAACCAACTAAACACTAACTGGAGGGAAGCCTTATAACCACGGGCAGAACAGAATAGGCTGCCCATCACAATATGACTGGTAGAAAGTGCAGAGATGTGAAAGGGATAGAGAAACATCTCAGCAGCCAGGAATTCCACCTGAGAAGGGTAGGTTCTAAATCCCCATCTGGGCGTTCCAGCCTGAGAGAGCAACAGAGCCCAAAGGAAAATAGCATCCAGCTGTGGAAAGCAGAAATCTATGGGGTTTTTTTTGCCAGCCTGAGACAGACAGCTGGAGACATGTAGAGATTTTTAAAGGGACCACATACAAAAATATATTGGCACCCACTTATCCTGGGCTCCAGCAGAGAGAGGGCAGAGTGGACTAGAGATGCTAGAGCAATGGCTTTGAGAGAGCTGAGGGAGAAACCGATGGGGATCCAGTGCTGGTTCATCCCCCATACCACAGGCAGATCACTATTCTCCAAGTGGCATCAACCTGAGGGGAAGCAATAGCTCTGCCCACAGTAACAAATCTGCCTGACCCAGTGGTGCTTAAGTCTGTCGGCTAATCACAGATTGGTTAGATTAACAACTGAAGGAGACAGGCAAAGACATTGCATCTCTAGTAGTCTCGAACAGGCTGCCTAGGTCCAGACTCAGACACCATCTGATGTCACCAGGGGCAGATCCAGGAAGTAAAGTAAGTGCACCTCTACAACAGTACACAAGATGGGGTGGGCAGAGTGATGGAGTCAGGTAGCTGGAGGGAATGACCCACCAAAGCTCAGCATAACAACAACCAAAACCCATGTACAACCAAACAGCCCAAATAACTGGCATAAAGAGCATCCCAACAGCATCAAGTTCAGGAGATCAAGGAGACTGCACCAGTGAACACCACAGGTCTCCTACCACAGAAGGTCACACCACAAAGACAGGAAATCAAAGCAGATCAATCTAAGAAGCAGAAACAAGAAGAGTCACCAAAAATGCATAGCCAAAGAAATAACCCCCCATCAAAAGGAAAGGAGGAATCCCCAAAAAGTGCTAAATGAAATACAGGTAAGCAAACTATCAGATATGGAATTCAAGATAGTGATTATAAAGAAGATCAATGAGCTCAGCGAGCTCAAAGAAAACTACAAACTACTCCAGGGGGACTACAAGGAATTCCAGGGAAGCTACAAGGAGTTTACTGAGAACTACAACAGAATTAAAAAGGACACAGAAACTATCAATAAGGGGGAAATGAAGAATGCAATTTCTGAAATTGAAGAAGCTGGAGGACAACATAGAAAAAATTCCCAGATGGAACAACAAAATGAAAAAAGACTGAAAAAAAAATGAAGAGGTATTTAAGAGAGCTGCAGGACAACATGAAATGAAATATTATAATATCTGTATCACAGGGATACCAGAAGGAGACGAAGAGAGGAGCAAGGGATAGAAAACCTGTTTGAAAAAGAAGTGACAGAAAATTTCTCTAACTTGAGAGAGAAAATTTCATACAAGTCCAGGAAGCACAGAGGGTCCCAATGAAGATGAACCCAGGCAGGCCCACTCTCAAGATGCATCATAATTAAAATGGCAAATTTCAGAGTCAAAGAGGGAATCCTAAAAGCAGCAAGAGAAAACCAACTAATGATATGAAAGGGAGCTCTGATAAGGTTATTAGCTAACTTCTCAACAGAAATGCTACAAGCTAGAAGGAAATGGCAGAAACTATTCCAAGCAATGGAAAACAGGCCTACAACCAAGAGCTCTACCCAACAAGGCTCTCATTCAAAATGGAAGATGAAATAAGTTTCCCAGACAAAAGAAAGGTAAAAGAATATATCTTGACCAAACCAGCATTGCAAGAGATGCTAAAGGGTCTGCTTTAAGAAGATGAAGAAACAGAGAGGAACACAGCTGCAAAGAGGGGAAATGATGATGAACAAGTACCTATCAATAATAACCTTCAATGTAAGTGTATTAAATACACCAATCAAAAGATGTAGGGTAGCTGAATGGATAAGAAAATGTGACCCACATATATGCTGTCCACTGGAGGCCCACCTCTCAACAAAAGATCTACACAGACTTAAAGGGATGGAAAAAATATTTCAAGCAAATGGACATGAAGAAAAAGCTGGGGTAGCAATACTTACCAGACAAAATAGACTTTATAACAAAGGCAATAAAAAGATACAAAAAAGGACATTTCATAGTACTTAAGGGAACAATCCATCAAAAAGATCCAACCCTTGTAAACATATATGTACCCAACATAGGAGCATGCAAATACATAAGGAAAATTTTGGAAGACTTCAAGAAGGATATCGATAGCAACACACTTATAGTAGGGGATTTTAACACCCCATTGTCAACAATGGATAGATCTTCCAGGAAAGGAAACAACAAGGAAATAGTGGCATTGAACAACACTCTAGATCAAATGGACTTAATTGATTTATACAGAACCTTTCACCACAGAGAAGCAAAATATACATTCTTTTCATATGCACATGGAACATTTTCAAAGATAAACCACAAAACAAACCTCAACACATTTAAGAAAACTGAAATTATATCAAGCATCTTCTCAGATCACAGTGGCTTGAAACTAGAATCCAACTTCAAGGAAAAAATCCAAAATCATTCAAATTCATGGAGAATGAATATCATGCAGTTAAACAATGAATGGGTTAACAATCAGATCAAAGACTAAATAAACAATTTTCTGGAAACAAATGAAAATGAACACACAACACCCCAAAACCTATGGGACGCAGCAAAGGCAGTCATGAGAGGGAAGTTCAAAGTAATACAGGCCTATCTAAAAAGGATAGAAAACTCAAATAAACAACCTAACTATGCATCTACAAGAACTAGAAAAACCACAATAAACAAAGCCCCGAGTGAAATAAGAGGAAAATTAAATGACATAGAGACTAAAAGAACAATTCAAAGGATCAGTAAATCCGGGAACTTCCCTCTCGTGACTGCCTTTGCTGTGTCCCATAGGATTTAGGAATGGGCAAAGGAACTGAACAGACACTTCTCCAAGGAGAACATACAGTGGGCCCATAGCCATGTGAAAGGATGCTTAGCATCACTAGCCATCAGAGAAATGCAAATTAAGACCACAATGAGATGCCACCTCATACCTGTCAGAATGGTTATCAACAAGTCAACAAACAGCTAGTGCTGGTATGGATAAAAGGGAACCCTGGTGCATTGTTGATGGGAATGCAGACCAGTGCAGCTGCTGTGGAAAACAGTATGGAATTTCCTCAAAAAAACTAAAGATAGAACCGTCTTTTGGCCCAGTGATTCCGCTGCTGGGATTATACCCAAAGAATCCTAAAACACCAATTCAAAAGAATCTGTGCGCCCCTATGTTCATAGCAGTGTTATTTACAATAGCCAAGTCCTGGAAACTGTGGTACATTTACACAATGGAATACTACACAGCAGAAAGAAAGGAGGAACTCCTACCTTTTGTGGCAGCATGGATGGAACTGGAGAATTATATCCTTAATGCAATAAACCAGGTGGCGAAAGACAGTTACCATATGATCTCACCTAATATAGGAACCTAGTGAACAAAACAACTGAGCAAAATAGAAGCAGAGTCATGGAAACAGGGTCAAACTAAGTGACCAGAGGGGAGAGTGGATGGGAAGAAAGGAAGAAAGAAAGGGAAGGGTTTAGTCAAGGAACTAGTAGAAATGAGCCATGCACATGGAAAACAGGGCAGGTATTGACTGTGGGAGAAAGGATGGTAGGCAGGATAGGGGAGAGCAGTGGTGGAAAAATGGGACAACTATAATAGAACAACAATTAAAGAAAAATTTAAAAATGCATACAGAAGTAAAGTGGAAAAAATTGCTTCAGATTTTCAGCTGTCACAGAGAGGTCAAATAAAATAAACATAGGCTGCATCTATTAGATTTGGCAATTAGGGGATTATTAGTTGCTTTGGCAAGGAGAGTTTCGGTGGAGAGACATGCAGAGACCACATTGTATGGTTGAAGAATGAATAGGAGATGTAGTAGAGATGGAGCATGTGGATGGTTCTTTCAGGGGAAATGAAGCAAAAGCTGGAGTGGAAAGAAAGAGACTTCAGTGCCTTTTCAAGAACAAAGAGACTTGAATTTTTTTTCCTGTGTAAAAGGAACAGTAGTTTATTTCCCAATTTTTATAAATAATGTTTTGTGTTTCTCTGCTATGTTTCCAAAAATTACTGCATGTATTGAAATTATTACCAAAATAAGGATAGAGATTTAAGCCACTTCAATAAAGAGCAAATACTGAACTCAAGTAGCCTTATCTTTAGACATAAATTATGTATATTATATGTCCATAGGTTGAGGAACATGGCACTAAAGTGACATAAATGATCATGCAGAGTAGAATCTTCTAAAAATATAACTGAAATGCTAGGATATTTTTCTATTTATACTTGGTGATTCCTTAAGTGCTATTTTAGTTCACTTGGGTAATAAATATTTTGACAATACTACTACAATAGTAATAAACATGGTTAGATGTAATTGATATAATATTGCATTTCCCTACAGGTACTGATGATGTTGTAGGTCCTGAAGGTATGGAAAAATTTTGTGAAGACATTGGTGTTGAGCCAGAAAATGTAAGTCCAACTTGTTAAGTCAGGTGAATCAGTCGATTATTTTTCTTAAGTCTTTTGTCCCTTGACAAATAAAACAGTAATTAAAAAAGCAATGGTGTGTTAGTTTATATGAAACTATCAGAAACAAATTTCAATTCTAATTTAATTTGTTAATTTTTTTGTTGTAGTTGGTATGATGTACAGTCATTTTTCCTCTCATGTTTAATTTCTTATATCTAAAAGATACGGTAAACTAAACTAGATTTTTTTAAGTTGTGTGGGCATGTGTATGCTCAATGACAGATCAACTAAGGGACTGAGTCACACAGCATTGTGTCCCTTTGTCTTCTAGTTGTTCCAGCCTGTTGTAGAGTGTATCCAGGACTTTGCATAATTACTCATAAGGGTTTTTGAGTAGATTGTAATTATCAAGAGTTTTTCACAGCTCTTTTACTTCCATTTGAATTTTAGTCAGAAAATGATTGCTTTTTAGTGAAAAGGCTCTAAGTATCTCCCTTAAAAAAAATGTAATTAGGTCCTGACTGATGTGGCTTAGTTGGAGCATTGTCCTGTAAACAGAAAGGTTGTTGGTTTGATTCCCAGTCAGGGCACATAGGAGAGGCAACTGATTGATACTTCTCTCTCACATTGATGTTTTTCTCCCTCTTCTCTTTCCTTCTCTTCTCTCTAAAATCAATAAGCACGCCCTCAGGGGAGAATTTTAAAAATTTGATTAGAAGTTATTTTACATGCTTAATTATTTTTGCCTAATTCTTATCATCATGTTACTTAATATTTTTTCTGTTCCCGCATCTACTCTTACACTAAAATGAAAAATTATGTTCCTACAAATGCCCTGGATCATTAACTGTGCAGTTTAATATTACATTAGCCTCCAATTTAACAAATATGCCTCAGATCCTAAATGAATTTATGATCTGGAAGCGATCTCCAGATCATCTCCTTCATTCAGACTATTTGCAAGACATCTTGTGCCTATGCGTATATGTCAAGCTCCAAAAGAAAATGAGGAATTGAGACTTCACACATTTTTTATTAAAACTTTTTTTTTTCTTACCATTTCTGTGCTATGTTCTCCTCTCTTTTCCCCTAATAACATTATGAATTTTCTTAAAAGCCTTAGGAATGTCTTTTAACTTAATATATGGAATTTTGTCTTGTATTTTCAAATCTAATGTGATTTAGTTCAGGTATCTAGATAAATTATTCAGCTTGGGGTAAAGGTTTGGGGACGTCTGGGTCAACAGTGTTTTGCCTGATCTCGTCCGTAGTCTGCTGGTAGACATAGAAAATAGAATTCACTGACTTTAAGAAGGATGTGTCCTGATGAGAACCAGACCAAGGTTGACGGGGTGTTTTGTGAAGAGTGAACTGGGCTTGAGAGGGGCTCTAGAGATTCTGTCCAGAGGCCAGCAGTCCACACCGGATCAGTGGGATGGGCAACGGGGCCAACAGGGAGGAGATTAGGAGGCTGGCATCTACCTGCAGGCGTGAGAGGGGTGGTGTGAGCATTTGCTCCCTGAGGTGGGAAGGCCTGTCAGGGTGTGAGGGAGCACTAATGTGGATTCTTACTGGAAAAGTTCCTCACCACCAAGTAACAATACTCAGTAAAAGGAGCTGTTATTGTTAACTCCTTTTAGGGCAGTTACGAGTCCTTTAGCTCTCTCTTTCTGTAGAAGTAGTGTTGAAATGTTGAATCATGTACACTGAAGTTTAAAAGACCAAATTTAGAGTTTTATTTTCAAATATTTTTTACTGTACCTCAACTCTAAGATGCCATTAATAGAAGTTTTGTAAGTTGCATCATGACTAAGAAAGAAAAAATGTTGCTAAACGAACTCTGATAAGCTGTTAATTGGGGATGCATCCCAAATCAGAAATGTTAACATTTGAAAAACAAGGGGCAAAATAGTTCTTAAAAGGCTGTCTGCATCAATGAGTAAGCACTTTGAAGCATTTAAAACTTTCATCTTGCTTGTTATTTGTAGCTTAGGAAATTTAAGCAGGTTGTCAAATTCAAGTCTCCTTTCATTTACTAAGGTAACAAACAGCAAGATCATTTTTAAGTATAAACTTCCTTATTAGCTATCATAAGGAAAGGTCTATTTTATATAAAGAATTAGCTGTTTCGAGCATCTGCTTTGGCAGTTTAGACACATTTCATGTATATTGTGCTCTTGTGCCTTCATTTTTTTTTTTTCTTAGTGTTTATATGGAGTTTTTCATCTTTGTAGTAGAGGAATGAGTATAGATACTGAGAACATAACGTGTTTGAATTGGGAAGTGTGGGTTAATTCAAGAAATAAGGAGAAAAATTGCCTAATGTGTGAACATTAAAAAAAAAAAAAATTTTTTTTAAAGATTTTATTTATTCTCTCCAGAGAGAGACGAAGAGAGGGAGGCAGAGGGAGAGAAACATCAATGTATTGTTGCCTTTCACCTGCCTCCACCTATGGGCCTGGCTGGAGACTTGACTTGCAACCTGGTTACGTGCCCTGGCTGGGAATCGAACCAGCAACTTTGTTTTTGCAGGCCGGCACCTATCCACTGAGCCACGAGCCAGGGCATTGAACATTTTAAAGAACATGTAACTTCTTCTTTTGAGAAATTCTTCTAACTAGCCCATTGGTCTCTTAAGTTACCATATTCTACCGTATTTGACCATCATTTTGTGATGCTGTGCATAATAATGTAAAAACATTGGCTTACTAATCAGTCCTCATAGTCTCCCTAATAACCTAGAGTTCTAAATTAAATCTAAAACACCTGGTGACTTTAAAGATTGCTACGTATTGATTTCATTGATACTTTATGAAAGGAAATTTTAAACAGAGAAAGAACACTTAATCCTACCATCATAGCACAGCTATTTGGATATTTTTGTGTGGCACCCGCTGAGAAGTGATTGAGCCATAACACTCACTCCTTCTCTGTATGCTCAGCAGAGGCACAGTGCTGTTTATGTGGAGTATTGGGCTACTTTTAAGTACCACCCCCCTAGTATAAATAGTTGAATTTACAGACATTATTTGTGATACACTATATGCCTCACCATCCACCTTTTTATTTTCTATCACTATTCTGCACCTTGCTTTTTTCATTTGACTTATTTCATTTTTCATTAAGACTTATTTGTCTTAATGGAGGCATAGTATTCCTTTGTGTGGGATGTATTGAATTGGCCAAAAAGTCTTATTTGTTTTTTCCATAAGATGGCTCTAGTATCACTTAGTTGTCTTTAACTGCATTTGGAACAATTTTTTAGATTGTATTGTGACAGCATATCAACATGCAATAAAAAAAAGTTGGTGAATTTTTGTCGCCATTTTAATATTGAAGATGAAGGAAAATATGCAACGTTTTCAGCATATTATGCTTTACTATTTCAAGAAAGGTTAAAACACAACTGGGGTGCAAAAATGACTTGGGCAGTGTAAGAGAAGGTGCTATGACTGATCAAACATGTCAAAAGTGGTTTGTGATATTTTGTGCTAGAGATTTCTCATTGGATTCTCCACAGTCGAGTAGTTGAAGTTGATAGCGATCAAATTGAGACATTAATTGAGAGCAATCAATGTTCTACCATGTGAAAGGTAGCTGACATACTCAAAATATCCAAATCAATAAAGTTATTGGTGAAAATGAAAAATGTGTCTTTTATTATATGGAAAAACCAAGTAGAATTTTTGGCAACCCAATATTTAGCAAAAAAAGTATTTAATAACTACTACCTTATTTATAAATTTTATTTTCAATCTTGTGCTTTTGCAAATAGTACTATGGTAATTATTGTTGAATGTACATGTTTGTGTACATGTGCCAGTGTATATATATGTGATAACTTTCCATAGGTGGAATTGCCAACTCAGTAACTGGTTTTAGTCTTAATAGATACTGCAGAATTGCCCTTTGGAAAGGTTAATCTCTTTACACTTGCACCATCATGCAAACCCTTGTCCACAGACTGAATTATGCCAAACTAGAACTCATTTTCGAAGTTAACTCTGTTCTTAGTTCAGGGAGTAACCACCATGAACAGAAGCATTTGGCGAGGTGTTAATGTATTTAATTGCTGAGATAGCTGTTCTGATTTGATTGGGCTTTCTTTCTCTTTTTTTAACAGGTAGTTATGCTTGTCCTAGCTTGGAAATTGGATGCACAAAACATGGGTTATTTTACTCTGCAGGAATGGTTAAAAGGAATGACTTCTCTACAGTAAGTCCTGAGACTGTATTGTGGGGTCCCTGCTGTCCCAAGCTGCCTGCCTCCTCCCTGGATCTCAGGGAGCCTGGGTTGGGCAACTGGAAGAAGGCCAGGTATCTTGGCAGACTTCACCTGGGGCCATGGGTGTAAAGACCATGCGTCTTTTTTATATGATGCAAAAGGCTTTCTGGTTGAAATTTAGCAATTAATGTTTTTATGTAAGTGTATATTATGTATTTTAGTATTCTTCTAAACTAACTCTGCCCAATAGAAATAGACCAGCCTTTTCTTATGTGTGTGAGCCACGTATGTAGTTTACATTTTTCCAGTAGCCACATTAAAAATATATAAAAAGAAACAGGTAAAATTAATTTTAATAAATTTTATTTAACCCAAAATAGTATCATCCAAGCATGTAATCAATATTTTAAAAATCAGTGAGCTATTTTACATTCTTTTTTCATATTAAACCCTCAAAACTTGATGTGTATTTTACATTTATAATGCATCTTAATTTGCATTAGCTGCAGTTTCCACACTTAGTAGCCACGTGTGTCTCGTGGCTACTGTGTTAGTGCAGGGCTAGAGCTTAAAACTCAAAGGCTTATTTGAATCTAGTTTACAATTTGAGAAAAAAATTGAGTAAAGTGTAACTTATAAGCATAGATGTTTGATATCTCCTATTTTATACATTTTATTTTAGCTTAGGGCAAAATGAGAACATTATTTCAATGATTAAAAAATAGTAATAATAAAGATTCTGTTTGTGTTACCTGGCTCAGATAAGAAAAAAAATTAGTAGTTTTACATGATCTCTTTGTGCTTATGTGTGTGGTGTGTTTGTGTGTATACATATGTGTTTGCTAAGAGTTTCATTCAAGACCACAGAAATTGTTACTCTATATTATGTATAGAAGGATACAGTAGAGGTAGATAACTAAACATACCATATGTTATTGGAAAGTGAAGTGCTAATTCTTAACCCAGTAACTTTGATCTAGAGTATTTGGAAAGACTTCTCTTTTTTTTTTTCTTCACTTTAATTAGGTATAAGACTTAATTTTTATTAGATTAAAATTGGAGTTGAAATGGTTTTATTTAAGTAACTGGGGAACTTGTCAACTTTTAGTATCATTGGCCATTTGTTATTGATAACAATGCTTTATTTGCATTGTACTTTAGTAGCTTATGAAGCCTTCTCACTGTTTGCGCATTTGAGCTTCATGACTTGTGGACTGATCAGGCCTGATCCTTGCCCATTTTACAAATGAGGAAACAGGTTCAGAAGGGATATGTGATTTATGAAAGTAAATGGTAGAGATGGAAAGAACACCCAAGACTTATGATTCTGAAGTCACATTCATTCTCTAACAACTACTGGCTGATGGGAAATGAGTTTTAAGTAAAAGTCAAATAGCTTTTTTATAAGTACTTTCAGAATACCCTAGAATTTTAGGGGTAAGTCTCTGAAACCTCTAAAATTGTGTTTTCATGTTGGCAAACAGCTCCTTACGGTTTAAGCCGTTCCCTCTTTCATCATGCTCCTCGCTGCCTTTGTCTGTTGTGTCCTGAGGAAAGGATGTTGGGGCTGCCAGTCATTTATATGCTCTAAAGATGGAAAGTTCTGGACTCAAAGTGAATTGAAAGTGTGTATATGATAAAATATATATAGTCATTATGTATATAACATATTTGATTAAAATGCTTTTTAAAAAATTATTACTCTATAGTGGAAGTATGCTAAAAATAGCCCATAGATTTTGGAACCCATAGGTTTGAATCAGTTTGGCAGCTTCCCGGGTGTCTGGTAGCTTTTCTAAAATCAGGAGGGAAAAGGGATGAAATGTGGCATGCACTTGGGCACTCAGACACACTCCCCTTGACAGTGTGTGGAGGAGTTGTGGGCATGGCCTGTCCAGGGCCAGTAAGTAGTGACAGCAGCTGGTAGGGAATGTCTGTCCCCCAGCTCACTAGGTCATCCTCAGAGAAGGCACAGCTCTTGTTTTAATTGAGTCTTCTTTTACTGTCTTGTTCCAACATGTGGTTTTAAAGTTACCACTGATGAATTAACATTTTATAGGGATGTTTAAACTAAACACAAAATGCAGTGGGTTAGAGCTGAAGCCAGCTTTGCATAGAACTCATGGTGGGCTGGGAAGATACCTTTGGGCTGCCTGACTGAGCGAAGGGGCAGAGCCTTCTCCAGTGGGGAGAACTGCCTTTGATTTTATAACCTCTGAGGATTATTGTCCTGATTTCTGTTGATTCCAAATGTGTGTTTTGTAGCAGCAAAACCCAAGAAATGATTCCACTTTATGTGTATATTTTATTTTGGCAAATGATGCTCCGTACCCATGTGGCACTGTCACTTTACAGCTTCTGTGAGTTTTCTCTTTTTTATGGTTGTTCTATTACAGTTGTCCTCCATTTTCCCCTTGTTGCTCACCCCTACCGCACCCCTGTGAGTTTTTTTCCGTGTGCATGTGTGGTACACAGAAAAGCAGGGGACACGGATTGAAGAACTGGGTGGCCACTAGATGGCAACCTGTGGTTCAGACCTGGCCACTCAGTGACCTGCTTCCCTAGTGGGTGTTGGCCCAGAGGTCCTGGCAGACAAAGCTCCCTTTAGAGCAATTAACGTCTTTATTGACAATATCATCTCTAACTCATGTAACTATCCTTAATAGCTGCATGAAACTGAAATGTTACTTTGGGCTTTTTATACTTTATACTCCAGACAAGATCTCTGTTCTTTCAAACACAGGGACATTTTTGCCAGGGTGGCTAGACTAACTCCCAGGCATGCTATTAGAATGACATTTTGCTTTGCAGTTCTACCTAAAGATTCACAGCTTCTTTATTTCTTTTCAGTGATGTAGTGGTTATCTTAAGTGAGTGGCTCCTGTCCTTGAATCTGTTAAAACAAACAGCCACTCTCCTCATTGGGCGGGACTGAACCTAAATCACTGGCCAAAATCTGGACAATTTCCCGTGGCTTTGGTCCTTAACCTTCCTTTCCATTGAAGAGCAGGGACCCTGACTATTTATGTTTTGGAGTGAGGATTCCCTCCTCTTTGACCCACCCCCATACTGTTAATAAAATACTACTTATTTATATACATGGTAATAAATACACTGCACAGTAGAGTGCCCAGTGCTGCAAAGTCAGCTCTGCTCCTTTATTGCTATCTTGTGTATCCTTTATCCTCCATTGGCCCTTGGTTGGGTGCCGACACTAGATCTCTAACTAGGCTCTCTGTGTCTCTTTTTGTTCCCTTACCCAACCCTTCTACACAGAGATCCAGGATGAGCTTTTCAAGACACCACCTGATTGTGGTCTCTTCTGTCCTGCAAGGAGGCTTCCATTGTTTCTGGGATTCAATTAAAAAATAAAACACGGAACCACAGAAACTCTTTGTAGTCTGGTCCCATCTTCCATTCAGCCTCATCTTGTACCACTTCCCCTCTTACTCTCCCTACTCCAGCCACAGTGCTTTTCTCTTTGCCTTTGGGTTCCCATGCTCCCCTCTGCCACTTGGCTTTTGCACATGCTGTTGCTTTTATCTGGAAGGTCTTCCCCTCTAAAAACATCCAGTTTCTTCTCATCCTTCAGCTCTGTTTACATATTAGTCCCTTAAAGAAGTCATCTCTGACTTCTAAAATAGTCTGATTTTATCTTTTTAGTTTTCAAACCTCATGAAGAAATAAAGGACATTCTTAATTGTTGTAGACTCACAACTGAGACATTTACTGTGATTTTTGGCTTTTAGATATTTTATCTCAATAGATTATGGGAACATTTTCATAGTTAGCTTTCATAGACTTTATTGCTAAAAATAGGTCAGTGTGTTCTATTATGAATCATACTTTATAAAGTATTAATAGTATTTACATTGATAATACTTATAATCTGTATTATCTATACTTAATAGGTAAAAGCTCTACAGAGAAACATAAGGAAATACATCCAGCATTGAAAAGCTTTAATATTTCTGGTAAAAATGGTGACTCTTTGTTCTAACTTTTAAGGGCTAGATATTACAAACAGAAGGTTAATTTGTAAAAAAAAACCAATTAGTCTACTTCCTTAGGAAAAATAAACAGTGTGTCACTTTCCTGTAGAAATGGGTTGTCATCACCAGGCTCCCTAGAAAAATAGCTGGTTTTAAGTCTCAGGTAGGGAAAGCACAAAGTGAGCTGTGGAATATCTTGTGCCGGAAGGTGAGGATGTACCAAAAGACTGATGCGGGCCTGCTGAAAGGACACTCGAGCCAGCTTGAAGGGGCTACTGCCCAAGCGAGGACAGTTTGTACCTCAAAAAGCATAAAGATGCTAATAACTTATAACACTGAATAGAAAGCAAAAATCCGTAACTCCAAAAATAAGAAAAGTGGTGAGTAGAACTCTTTTTTATAGATGAATTCCAGCCAGTAAGTGTGCAAGCATGATCGAATTCAAGAAATCACCATCTTGCATCTTCAAATCTAAAATCAATTCAGGGAGTAGGTATCATCAATAGATGACAAAACCATTGGCTAAAGGTTATTGAAAAACAGGATCCAGAGTCTCAGGATATCCCACAGGTTATACTGTTGCA
Organism: Noctilio leporinus; assembly: GCA_004026585.1. NCBI lineage: Eukaryota > Metazoa > Chordata > Mammalia > Chiroptera > Noctilionidae > Noctilio > Noctilio leporinus. The sequence goes on along the minus strand of PVIW01009039.1, from coordinate 7,977 downwards.
GAGGGGAAAGTACCTATTTTAAATGGGACCCCAGGAAACATTGCCTTAACCAAATGAATCAACCCAGCATTCCCAGTGATGGGAGAGACGGACGTGTGCCTGCTTGTGGGGAGCACTGAGGAGGACATCATGTATAGTGATTTTGTAAAGGTTGAACCTAAATTTAATCATGGGGAAATTATCTGACAAATTGAGATTCTGCAAAACATCTAGTCTGACCTCTTCAAAAATGACATTGTCAGGAAAGCCAGAAAAGTGGCAGGATACCCTTCCAGAGACTAAGGAGATATGACAACTAATAGCAATGAATGAGCCTTGATTGGATCCTGGATTGAAAAAAAGGAGCAGCTGTGAAGGAATTGGGGGAAACAATTGGGAAATGGACACTGTGGGTTGTATAATTAGCTAAGAAAGTTAACACTGATAGAATATTACGAGTGATAATGGTCTTTAAGTTTTTAGGGGTGTCATCATGTTGGCAACTAACTTTCAAATGGTACAGAAAAAAAGTGCGTGTCTACAAGAGAGCAAGTGTGACATTGTTCATTGTGAACCGAAGGGATGGGTGCTTATTTACTATTCTTTCATCCTTTCTGTACATTTGAAAATTTTAAAAGTAAAACATAAGGAAGTAGGTCTTCATGGATGTGTTCCAGCTCCAAGATTTTTATTCTGTCGTGTGGAATTTTATTCTGTTTTGTATTACTGCCCCAATTAAGAACAAAAACTCAGGTTATAATTTGCCTTTATTCTGTTTTTCCAGATGTGATACAACAGAAAAACTCAGAACTACTTTGGATTACTTAAGATCATTATTAAATGATTCTACAAACTTTAAACTTATTTACAGATATGCATTTGACTTTGCACGGGTGAGTTCTCTGGAGTCTCTCCAGACATTTCCCTTTCCTCCCTTCCCCTTTTTATTGCCCTTTGAGGTTTGTTTTTACATACAACAGCAGAGAAGCTAAATAAGGATGCTTGTTAGACTTTCTTTGTACATGTACACTTTCTAAACTAACTTTGGTCCTGGGCGAAAATATAGTATGTTAGCAAAAAGCTATAGCGGCAGACCGTTAATGGTTCTTGCTGTTGTCTTAGTAATTTGAAATGGGCATGTAATAGACGCTGTTCTAAATATCTCTTCTTAGATAAATTCAGAAAAGCTCTTCTCATGAAACAACAAACCTTCACCCACTGAGTTTACTGGAGTCAGCTAATTAGACCTAATCTATTTTTAGTTCGGGTGCTATATTATATTTGGAAATCATTTGAATTTCAAACCTAACCTAATTTCAGTGAACATTATTCAAAGGTAATTTCTAATCATTTTGAGAAGTAATTATATTGTTACATAGTGAACCAGGCCCAAGTATGTGACAGTGGTTCTATTGTGAAATAAGGTCTCGTTTTTTAGTCTGATAACTATAGGTAGAATTCTGAGGCACTTGGCATTGCGTTCATTCATGTACAATCCACAGCTCATACAATTACACTTTATTCAAGAATGGTGTTTTCTGTTAGTGTGTGTGTTTAGTGGGCTCAGGTGACTAGGCTTTCTTGATGGCCTTTCAAAATGAATTTTTAATTAAAATGGAGTGATTTTTTTTTTTTTCTTAGCACCATGCTGATGTTTTCACATTTTACCCATTTTGGCTCTGTTAGTTCAATGCCAGAAATTTACATTTGTAGTTTTCTGTGGTGTCCTCATTTGTGAATTCTGACATTATTGCAACCTTCAAATAAAATGACAGCGTGCATGAAAATTCATAGATGTTAGAAATTACATGGTAAAATTCAGCTGTAATGTTTTACTAAATGGTATTTCTATAATTACATATAAAAGTTGTTTGCCAGATGATGTTAGAATAGCTGCATAGTTTCGAGGATTAAATATTTTATTCCATGAGATTTTATTTTCCTTTCATAGCTGTTTCTTACTATTTGAGTCAAAATTTGGTTAGAATCATACTTAGCAAATAGGGCTTATTTTCAACCTTGCTTGGGATCAGTTTCTCCCACGTGTCCGCTGCTTTAGACCCAAGTCCCATTTACTCCTCCGTGGCTTTCTGTCCTCCCTCAGTCAGCCCCGAGCCCTGTCTTGGTACCCTTCTCGTCCAGCGTTTACATCAGTCAGTCATGTCCGGCATTCATCCTGGTTAGCCCCAGGCTCACCTGGCCACCTTGAGCTCACGGGAGCCTTTGGTACCTTCCCTCTGCCTCTCTGTCACCTAGTGCTCCACCGGGTGTGGGTGCAGCTGCTCCCACGCAGCTCCAAGACGGCCGGGGTGCTTTCACGTTGCTTCACGGAGGAGGCAGGCGGGCTTCTGAGAAGCGGAGAGGTTGAACCACGGTCGCGTTGTTAATCAGCAGTAGACCCAGGCCCTGCACCCAGGCTCTGGCCCTGGTCCGGCCTGTAGGTCACTCCAGGCCCTTCCAGGCTGCAGGCCCTTCCTCTTGGGTGATGCCTGCAGCAGGGGTGGAGTGAAGTTGAGGGAGCTGTCTGCTGAACCTGCCACTGTGCCTGTTTGGCCTTTCAGCTTTCTGCCTTTTGTCACGCTGGCCTTCTGGCTAGAGCCTGTTTGTAGCTCACGGCTCTCTTCCTTGTTAGGCTTCTGTGCCAGCCCTGCACTTACCCCACCCGTCACGTAGCCTCTCCTCCTGCTGGTCCTGGAGGGCTCTGTGCCTGCACTTAGCTGGGGTGCCTGTCTCCCTCGCTTGGCTTTGGTGTGCAGGTGAAGGCCTTAATTTTCCCTGCTAGCAGAGTTTTGGCTTTTAAGGAGAGGCTCAGTAAAGATCAGTGAATTAAGCTGGTTTACATAAGGATGAGTAACAACCACCCCACAAATTATGCTGTAAGATAAATTTGTTATTGAATCGTTTTGTTTTGTTTTGTTTTGTTTAGCTCTACCCACACCTTTTGAGTTACTGTATTTTCATTTGCATTCAGTTAAAAATGTTTTCCAGTTTCTCTTGTGATTTTTCTTTTTTTTTTTTTGACTCACTGGTTATTTAGAAGTGTGTTGTTTGTGTGCTTTTCCAAGTAATCTTATTATTGATACCTAGTTTAATTTGGTTGTGCCTGGGAAACATACCCTGTATAATTTAAGTTTACTTAAGTGTATGGAGGTTTGATTTATAGTTCAGAATATGGTCTGCTGTGATGAATGTTTTATTTGTACCAGAAAAGAAGGAATATTTTGCTGCTGTTTTGTGGAGTGCTTCATAAATGTCAGCTAGGCCCAGTTGGTGGATAGTGTGGTTCAATCTTCTATATCTTTATTGATTTTTGCCTACTTGTTCTATCAATTATTGAGAGAGGAATGCTGAATTCTCCAACTATAATATTTCTCCTGTCACTTCTATTATTTTGTTTCATGTATTTTGAAGCTCAGATATTAGGGTGAGATACACTTACTATTGTTATATCTTCTTGAAGAATGGACCCTTAGTATTATGAAATGTCTCTGTCTCTGGTAATACTATTTGTTCTGAAGTCTATACCCATTCCAGCTTTCTTTAAAATCTGCAAGGTAGGTCTTTTTCTATCCTTTTACTTGTAACCTATTTGTGTCTTTATATTTAAAGTGGGATAGCACATAGTTGGGCTTCACAGTGTCTGTCTTGGGATGCATAAACTGTTTTACATTTTTAAATATTTATTTATTTTTTAGAGAGAGAGGGTGAGAAACATCAGTGTGAAAGAGAAATATCAATCCGTTGCCTCTTGCATGCCCCCCAACCTGGCATCTGTCCCACAACCCAGGCGTATGCCTTGACCCAGAATCAACCCAGCCACCTTCAGTTGGCAGGATGATGCCCAGCCCCCTGAGCCACACCAGTCAGGGCTAAGCTATTTTACATTTAACATAATTGTTGTATAGTTAAGTTTATAACTTCAGCCTTGTCCCATCTGTTTTTCTTTTTTTTCCTCTTTTTGTGACTACTTTAGGATTGAGTTTTTTTTTTTTTTTTAAATTTTATTGTTGTTGTATTACATCCATCCCCTTTTTGCTCCCCAGGATTGAGTTTTTTAATGATTTCATTTTATTACCACTGTTGCCTTGGAGCTGTCTTTCTCTCTCTCTTACTTTTCTTGTGGTTGCTGTAAGTTTCACAGGACATGTCTTTAAATTTTCACAAGTTTTCTTCAAATAGTAATGTACCACTTCATGTATGATGCAAGAACCTTTACAGTAGTACTTTCATTTTGCCCTCCTATGCTTTTTGCTGTTGCTGTCATATATTTTACTTATATGTATACTGTAAATCTCACAGTATAATATGTTATTTTATTCAGGCTGTTTTAACAAGTACTAGAGACTGAGTAGTTTATAAACAACACACATTTATTTCTCACAGTTCTGAAGGCTGGGGAGTACAAGATTCAGGTACCAACAGATTAGACCGATGAGATGTCTGGTGAGAGCTCGGCAACCGTAAACTCACCAGGTTGGAAAGGAGGAGGGGCCCCTCCAGGGCCTCTTTTAGAAGAGCTCTCACTCCCATTCATGAGGGCGGAGCCTAATTACCTCCTCAGGCCCCACCTCCTACTACCATCAGCCGGGGGTTAGGATTTGAACAGGAATTTTGGGAGGGACACACACAAACATTTAGACCATAGCATATATTGTGTTATTATTTTCATGAAGATGTCTTTTATATTTACCCAATTATATATCATTTCCATGCTGTCCATTTCTTTGGTTTAGATACAGATTTCTATCCGGTATCATTTGCCTTCTGCCCCAAAAATTTCCTTTAATATTTCTCATTGTTCAGATATTCTGGTGATGAATTCTCTAAGCTTTATTTTATCTCCCATTTAGAAAAGAACTTATCTGCATGAAAGATTTTAGGTTGATTAAATGTTCTTTTGGTACTTTAATGATATCTGTCTGTTGTCTTCTGTCTTGGGCAGCTTCAAATGATAATAAGTGTAGGGTCATTTACTATTCCTTTGAACATAACATCTTATTTTCTGACTGCTTTTATTCTCTTCACTGCTTTTTCCAAATTGATTATGATGTGCGTTGGCATAAATTTCTTTATGTTTATTCTGGTTAGGGCTTGTTTTTTGATCTGTGGGCTAATAGTTTGTATTAAATTGGGAAGATTTTCAGCTGTTACTTTTTAAAATATATATATATTTTTTGTTCTTCCTCAGCTCTCCCTCTGGTTATGCCTATGAACGATGCTTGATATTGTCCCACAAGCTTTGGTTACCATGTCTTCTAATATTAATCTTCTCTGCAGTGTCTAATCTATTAATTCGAGTCAGTGTACTTTTTATTTCAGATACTGTTACTGTTCAACTGTAGAAGTTCAGTTTGGGTCTTTTTTTTAATATGTTCTATTTCTCTGTTCATCATGATAATATTTTCTCCTACCTTCTTGGGACATCTAGAACATACTTATAATAAGTGTATTCATAGTTCTGTCTTCAGTTTCCACCACCCCTACCATTTCTAGGTCCCTGTCTCTTGGTTAATTTTCATATTGGCCATGAGTCATTTTTTTGTAGCTTCCTTACATTCCTAATTTTTTTTTTTTAATCGTTGGATGCTGGATATAATAAATTTTATGTTGGTGGTTGCTGGCTCTTCTTATATTCCTTTATATAATGTTGGATTCTTAAATTTTTCTGGTACGTATTTATGTGGGATCATATATTTGGTCTTTTGAAAAGGCTGGACCCAATCACCCTTCTGTGGAAGGATGATTGAACCCACTTGTGAAGCAGCAGCACCCTTTTAAGGAGTCTACTATCCAAGGCCGTGTGTGTTATGAGATCTTTCCCCTCTGGCTGTACACACTGTCCCCACCCTTGTGCGAGGCTGGGAATTTCTACTTACTTTTTTTGCAGTGGTTCTTTCCCCAATCTCAGGGCTCTCTTCTCACATACGCATAGTTAAGTCCTTGGCCACAGATTGGGGAGATGTTGTAGCTCTCCAGATTTTATTTTGATCCACAGATTATAGTTACCTTTGCTTCCTCAAACTCTCTTTTCCAACTCAGCAAAGCTGCCCGGCTCTGTTTGGTTCCCCCTTCCTGTGCTGCGTGGCCTGGAGCCACGGAAAGCTGGTATCACTGCAGGGCTTACCTGTGTTCCCTCTTCTCCGGGGTCAGGGACCTGTGCTGCCTGTTGTCCAGTATGTGAATGTCATCATTGCATATGTTTTTATCTAGTTTTCCAGCTCTTTGAAGTGAAAAGGAAAATCTAGTTTCTCTAACTCCATCTTGGTTAGCAGCAGAACTCAGCTTTTTATTCCTTCCATCTCTTTTTGTTCTACTAGAAAAATGACTTCTAGCGGTAATAACTTACAATGAATATAACAGACCTTTTAAAACCAAACTTTTAGTGGGAAATAAACTTTCTGATAGTTTTAATACTCTAAGTATTCTCAATGACAAATAACAATGATATATGTTAAATATTATGCTTTAATATATACCAGCAAAGAAACTATATAGCACAATACTAGAAAATGATAAAATTATCCCTTTAACATCTGCCCAGATTATAATCCTAAAGTCTGATCATTTCTTTTGTCACCTTCAAACTTTGTAGCCAATTAAAAATGGTACTTGGCTATCAGATATTATTTTTCTCCTAATTTTACTTGGACTTGAACTTATTTATAGTATGTGGATATCATAGACTTGTGAAACTTTACAGCTGAAAGAAACCATAAGAAGTCATCTAGTTCTGTCTTGTCATTATGCAGATGAATAAACAGACCCAGAAGGAGGGGACAACAGGGCCTGAGCTCTGCCATGAGGTACAGGACAGTGTCCTCCGCACAGAGCTGCCTGCCTCCCCTCACTCACAGTCACCATCCTATGGGATCTTGTTAGAGGAAGAGGGTGGGATAAGTTCAAGGGCTGAAATGGCCAGGTCTCTCATATGAGTCAGTTTTGTCTCCGTATGTTCATGCGTAAGGTTTTTCATCCAGTGTAAGTTATACTTATTATATAAGCAAGTATTGTATGAATTCCTTTAAGTAAAAAAGCCATTTTTTTTTCTTGACACCCCTTTTTAAAAGGCCCTAAAGATAAAAAGATTGGCAAATAGAATGAGATAAAAGCCTAAATACAGGAAAAAGGATTCATGGACATGGATAACAGTGTGGTGATTGCTGGTGATAGGGAGTAAAAGGGGGATAAATGGTAATGGAAAAATCATACAATAAAGATTAAATAAAAAATAAAATAGAGAAAAAGATGGGCAAAAAGAATGAGATAAAAGACTAAACACAGTTCAAAGGGAACCAACTGTATGGGAAAACATAATTGCCAATGATACCTCAGACAAGGGTCTGATCTCCAAAATATATAAAAAACTAATGCGACTCAACACCAGGGAGACAGACAGCCCAATTAAAAAATGGGCAAAGGACCTGAACAGACAACTCACTGAGGAAGATATACAGGGGGCCCAGAGGCATATGAAAAAATGCTCAACATCACTAGTCATCAGAGAGATGCAAATTAAAACCACAATAAGATACCACCTCACACCTGTCAGAATGGCAATCATCAGCAAATCAACAAACAACAAGTGTTGGCGAGGATGCGGGGCAAAGGGAACCCTCATACACTGTTGGTGGGAATGTGCTGGTGCAGCCACTGTGGAAAACAGTATGGGGTTTCCTTAAAAAACTAAAAATGGAACTGCCTTTTGATCCAGCAATTCCACTACTTGGACTATACCCAAAGAATCCTGAAACACCAATTCATAAGAATGTATGTACACCTATGTTCATAGCAGCACTATCTACAATAGCCAAGTGCTGGAAACAGCCTAAGTGCCCATCAGTGGATGATTGGATCAAAAAACTTTGGTACATTTACACAATGGAATTCTATATGGCAGAAAGAAAGAAGGAACTTGTACCTTTTGCAACAACATGGATGGAACTGGAGAGTATTATGCTTAGTGAAATAAGCCAGTCAGTGAAGGACAAATATCATATG
>PVIW01009038.1:0-55127 GCA_004026585.1 Noctilio leporinus | reverse complement strand
AGCTTAGACAAGAACCTAGTATAAAGGAACCATGGACATGGACAACAGGTGGGATTGACTTTGGGGGGAATGGGTGGGTGGGTGGGGGGACAGAGGGGAGCAAAAAGGGGATGGATGTAATACAACAACAATAAAATTTAAAAAAATAAAAAAAAAAACAAAAACAAAACAAAAAAAAAAAAAAATAATAGTAATAAACAAACAGGGAAGGTATTATTTTCCAACCTGCTTGTTCTGGTTCAGGGTAACAGTGGGCCAGAGTTCACCCACCAGCAGCTCAGGGCACCAGGCAGAAACCTACCCTGGACTGGAGGCTCCTCCATCACTCACAAAGCACACTTAGCACACCCCACTCACTCAGACCAGGGTAGTGGAGAAACCTCCTAATGCCACCCACATCTTTGAGGTGTGAGTACCCAGAGAAAACCCACCCAGACATGGGGAGAACGTGCAAATTCCACACATGCACACACACAGGGGCCCAGTGGGATTTGATTTTTTTCCTTCAGCAGTGCTACCACAAAACAACATCGTTCAAGAACCTACTGAACTAATAATTGATAAAAGGCCAGTTCATCATTTATACGTTTACAATGTGTCTGACAGTTCTATGCTGTATATCCTTAGCTCATTTAACCCTCACAATGTCTTGAGTTCTACAATAGTAATATTCCCATTGTACAGGTGAGAAAACTAAGACAAACAATGGTTAAGTGAATTTTCAGCAGTGCTTAATTAATGGTTAAATTTAAAAGACTAATTTTTAATTAAAAAGAAATATTGAAGCATAGGCTAAGAAAAAAGTGAAATTAATTAATAGCCTGAAGATTAGATGTACATTATTAATTAGACACTGGAAAATGTCATCCAACTTACAATGTTTCTAAAATTCATGCATGGCCTTGCCTCCGATGGGATGCTAAGATACCTTTTATCTCTGGACAGAAAAAATTAGTGTGGCCCCATTCTGGTTTTAATGTGTGTCCTTGGAGAAGCACCAGACAGATGAGATTATGAAGAATTACTTTGTAATAAAAAAAGCATTCAGAAACATCAGATTTTTTACAAAAGAGCAATGAGAATGAATTCCTTAGGAGCTTGGAACCAGTTCTCAGCACTGGTCTTCGAGGAGAGTGAATGAGGAGCACCTCCTTCGCTGCACCTTGGAGGTTCAAGAGTCAAAACTCAAGTAAGGATTCACAGCCCAGCTTAGTCTCTTAAAGCTATTAAGAAATAAATGTGATTAAAGCATATAAACAAATTCTTGGTACTTACTGTTTGCTCTAGTATCTGTGAACTATATGCGCAGAGGCTGGGGAAATGGCATATGTAACTGGGTGAGGGTCTAGGAAACTGGGATCCCCCAGGTTCTCTCGGAGGGCCTACAGCTACTAGGCTTTTATAGTAAAAATTTTTAATCAACTTCCAATTTCAGGGAAATTCAGAGTTTGTATGCTTTGAGTTGGTGATTCTTTCTCTTTTCTAGGTCCTCATAGAGACTGCTAAGAAGCTAGGACTGCGGTGCCACTCGAAAGGGACAATGATTACCATCGAAGGACCCCGTTTTAGTTCCCGGGCAGAAAGCTTCATGTTTCGCACCTGGGGGGCAGATGTTATCAACATGACCACAGTTCCAGAGGTGGTTCTTGCTAAGGAGGCTGGACTTTGCTATGCAAGTATTGCCATGGCAACAGATTACGATTGCTGGAAGGAGCATGAAGAAGTGGTAGGTGGAATTCTAGTCAAAGCATGTGTATTTCCGGGTGCCATGAGTGTCAGTAAGAGAGGATCTTTACTTGTTTCTATTGCTGTAATTCCAAAAGGTGCCTTTCTACTGTGTTTTAAGGTCAACTTTTAATGCTTTGTCATTGGGTATGACCAGATACCTTTGGAAAGTAAGAACCTAGGTCTTCATAAGAAAGAAAAATACACTCTTATCCAAGGGTGAATAGTGAACAGTATATTATAGGCATGTAGGTATATTGGGAGTCATATTGAGACTTGAGACTTGAGCCTTTTATTAAGGCTGATGGTCTTTAGGTTATTTCTTTATGCTGTGCTGCTGTTTGTTCTGGGTTGAGTTTATTTGTTTGTTCGTTTTTATTTTTTTATTGTTTTATTACATCCATCCCTTTTCTTGCTCCCCTTTGTTCCCCTCCCCACCTACCCATTCCCCGCCAAAGTCAGTCCCACCTGTTGTCCATGTCCATGGTTCCTTTATACTAGGTTTTTGTCTGAACTGCTCTCCTTCCTTGCCTCTTCCTCCCCCCTTTCCCTAACCCCCTTCCCCCTGACCACTGAAGGCCTATTTACTGTATTCATATATCTGGTTCTGTTTTGCTTGTTGTTAGTTTTGTTCATTATTGTCCTATAATGGATGAGATCATATGGTATTTATCCTTCACTGACTGACTTATTTCACTAAGCATAATACTTTCTAGTTCCATCCATATTGTTGCAAAGGTTAGGAGTTCCTTCTTTCTTTCTGCTATGTAGTATTCCATTGTGTAAATGTACCAAAGTTTTTTGATCCAATCATCCACTGATGGGCACTTAGGCTGTTTCTAGCACTTGGCTATTGTAAATAGTGCTGCTATGAACATAGGCGTACATAGATTCTTATGAATTGGTGTTTCAGAATTCTTTGGGTATAGTCCTAGTGGTGGAATTGCTGGATTAAAAGGCAGTTCCATTTTTAGTTTTTTGAGGAAACTCCATACTGTTTTCCACAGTGGCTGCACCAGCCTACATTCCCACCAGCAGTGCACGAGGGTTCCCTTTGCCCCACATCCTCGCCAACTGGTTTTTTCCTTTTAAAAGGGAAAAAACACCTTGACTGTTTTTTACTACCTCTTTCTGGTAAGTGGGCTGTATTAATCTTATCTGTGTTTTCATCACTCGATGAGCACTATGCAAACAAAGTTCTGGGGTTTTTGGGGGTTGTTAAGCAACCAATATGAGAAGGCTCAATGTTAAAAAGAAACAGCATTCTGAAAAAGGAATACAAATCTGGTTGAATCAACCAAATATTAGAAGTGTGGGATGCCTTCCTTCCATTTAATGGAAAACATGGGTCTGTTTTAGTGGCATGCAGAGGAGGGAGCTATAGGGAGCAGGGCTGAGGAGATACGTAGTTAGTTGTTCAGGTGGGAAGTCAGTTAGGGGTCTGAGGCAGAAAGCAGAACAAGGTCCATCAAGTATTTGATACTGGACTACTCAGGTCAGGCTTTAAACACCTGCAAAGATAGTCTAGTGTAATGAATCCCAGTTACCAATTACTGAGCTTTCCACTTATCAGCCAGGGCCAACTTTGTATCCTATCTATGCCCCTATGACTTCTCTCTCACCTGCCTTCATTAGTTTGAGGAAATATTTTTCTAAAAGCCCTCTTTTTTTATGAAATAGTAAAACCAACTACAGGACCATTGAGGTGCCAAAAAATACTTGTATTAATTCTTTAATATAAGCAAATAGCCAGGCTGTAAACATTTTCGCTCTTGTCTCATCATATTCAATTCAAATCATGTTTGAATCATTTCATATTCAAATCAGGATACCTCATAATCCACATGTTTTATTTGAATAATAAGTGTCTTTTAACCTAATGTTCCCCTCTCTTTTTATCCCTTGTATTTTACTTGAAGAAACCAAATCATTTGTCTTATTTTAAAATAGAGAAAGGGATGAATTACAGTCAAGAAATTTTGAAGGAAAACCAAGGTGTGTAGGGGTGGCTGTCCGAGCACATTTAGGACAGGTGACATCTGCAAGAGGACCCTTAACCACCATCTCAGAGCTGCTTGCTTCATCCAGTTTTGTGTGAAAAATAGGGTAGCACATTTTTGCTGTCTGTACATCCTTTGATACGGATTTTGGGTCATAGATGAACACAGGTTCTTTGTTTTGAGTGATGCCTTATCCTGACTCCTCAGTATAATTGTGAGGATGCTTTTTAATGTAAGAGTCTTATAAATCCTGACACAGCATAATCCCCAATTTGCAGCTCTAATCCCCAAAGGAACAGACTTCAGTATCTGCCATCCCCTGAGAAAAATGGTTTTCTTCCTGTGGGTTTTCTACTAATCTTAACATTTCGTGCCTCTGCAGAGCTAACAGTATTTTCCTTCAGTGGGCCACTTGAGATTTGGAAAGCATTCAGTTAGAACCACTTCTGTTAGAAGAGAAAAATAGACCAGCTTGATTGGCTAACTTGATCAGAGCATCATCCCGGATACCGCAAGGTTTCCAGTTTGCTCTGGCTGGGGCCTTAAACTGTAAAAAGGCAACCAGTTTCTCTCTCTCCCTCTCTCTTTCCACCCCACCTTTCCGCTTCTCTCCCCCCTCCCTCTCCTCTCCCTATAATCAACGGATATATCTTTGGGTGAGGATTTTTTAAATGTAGTTCTGTGTAAATGTAAGTTCTGTGTAAATGGTAAGGCATGAAGGCAAATAATGTTAAAAGTGCCACAGGGAAAGTATTACAAAGATGGCATCATCTCAGTGAGCCATGTGTATCATTGTGCTTGAAGCCAGATGGACGCCTGGCATGATAAAAATGTTTCAGGCTTGTGAACCCAAAGGTTGTTGATTCAATCCCCAGTCAGAGCACATAACCAGGTTGCAAGCCAGGTCTATAGCTGGAGGCAGGTGAAAAAAAACCATACATTGATGTTTCTTTCCCTTTTCTCCTCCCTCCCTGCCCATCTCTCTAAAATAATTAATAAAGTCTTTTTAAAAAGGGTTTCAGGGTTGTCAGCCCTCTTTCAAATTCCTGTTGCCTAGCACATTACTTAACAAGTTACTTTTCCTTAGGATGGAGCCAGGGCTTCCGGATGAGGGGTGTGAGTTGCTCAGTTACAATCCTGATCTTGCTGGATTATTGGGAAAATTAAGCCAAGTTGTATGTGTAGAGCAACTAGCATAGTACTGGCTCCCAGGAGGAAAGTCATCAGATCATCTCAGTGATGGAGTTGGGGGTGGGAAGAAAAAGTTTGTGAAGGAAACTTGAGATTTGAGCTGATCCTCAAATAAAGGATTAGATTCGATTATGAGGAGGTTAACGGAGAGGCATTTTGGGTGGAGCCCAGCGGCAGGAACAGAGAAGTCAGAATCTATCTAGAAATACCATACCTTTTGTGACAGTATAGGTGGACCTGGGGAGTATCATACTTTGTGAAATAAGCCAGGCAGCTTATTATTAAGCCAGACAAATACCATATGATCTCACCTAATAGAGGAAACTAATGAACAAAACAAGCAAAATAGAATCAGGGGCATGAAAACATGGAACAGACAGATGGTGACCAAATGGGTGAGGGGAGGCGGGGATCAGGGGAAGGGTTTAGTCAAGGAACCTAGTATAAATGACTCCTGGACATGGACAACAGGATAAGGGTCGACTGGGTGTGGGGGGCAGTGGAGAATAACGGGAAAAACTGGGACAGCTATAATAGAACAACAATAAAAAAATTTTTTTTTAAAATCAGTCAGAAAGTATAAGGAAAAGAGTAAAAAATAAGCTAAATCTCTTGCATGCTTTTTGACTCTGCATTCCAAGGTTTACTTAAAATGTGCCTATATACATATGTGCTTGACAGGTACCCAGCTGGTCACTGCTTTGTGTCCCCACAGTAATTGAGACTCCCTCTGCTATGGTACTGATCATTTTTTTGTAAACACATCTTACCCTAGCTGGTATGGCACAGGGGATTGAGCACCAGCCTATAAACCAAAGGTCTCCAGTTCAATACCCAGTTAGGGTACATGTGTGGGTTGTGGGCAAGGTCCCTAGTTGGGAGAGTGCAAAAGGCAACTTGATCAATGTTTTTCCCACACACTAATGTTTCTCTCCTTCTCTTTCTCCCTTCCCCTCTCTCTGAAAGCAAATAAATAAAAGTCATTAAAAATATATACACATCTTGATGTTTGTGGGAAAGGTCTGGACTTTATCTTCCAGGAAGTAGAATGAAACCTGTAAGCATTGTGCCCCTGAATCTTCTATGTCTTTTTTTAGTTTAGTGACATGTGACAGCTACTCTACTTTTAATCATTTATATTTACAACTTTTTCCCACCTTTTCCTTATGAAGCAATTTTAGTTACATAGAACGTAGACAATACTAAGGGTTTCCATGAATCCAACATCCAACTTCAACCTTTATCATATCAACTTAGCCAAGCACATTTCATCTATAGTCTGATCCATAACTTTGCCCATAAACATGTTGGGAGATAACTGATATAACCACCTTGCCATGATCATTCCAACCATCGTTCCTTAATGTTCCCAGGCAAAGTTCAACTCTAGTTATCTCAAATATCTTAAATTACTATTTTTCTACCAGCTTTTCTAAAAAGAAACCAAGGGACTTAACTTGTGTTTTCCATAGTCTGAGTTACTGAAATCATCTCCTAGGTAGTTTAGCCAGATTCTCTGTCCTCTGTATTTGATGTAAATTGACAGCTGGATCTAGAGATTTGATCAGATTCAGGTGCCATATGTAGTATTTAATTCTCCATCAAGAAAGTGGGTTCTTTATTTGTTTCTGGATTTTTTTTGTTTTGTAATGTTAGCAACCCATCCATGAATTCATTGGGAGTTGGTTAAAAGAAAACATGAAACTTTGATTCCATCATTTTTATTAGCTAAAAGACTCCTTTTATTCTTTATTTTATTTATTTTTATTTTTAAAATATTTTATTTATTATTTCCAGAGAGAGAGAGAGAGAGAGAGAGAGAGAGAAAGAGGAAGGGAGAGAAACATCAATGTATGGTTGCCTTTAACCCTCCTCCAGCTATGGACCTGGCTGGAGACCTGGCTTGTAACCTGGTTATGTGCCCTGGCTGGGGAATCAAACCAGTAACCTTTAGGTTTGCAGGCCATCACCTTATCCACTGTGCTACCATCCAGGGCTGAAAGATTCCTTTAAAAAGAAAATGTTTACACTTCCTGTCAAGAGGGAGGCGTAGGTGGACACACTTTACCTCCTTGTGCAACCATAGAATTGCAACCAGATTTCAAAACTAGTAACACCAGAACTGTCCAAAAATCCAGCTGTGTAGAAGTCCAACAACTAAGATGAAAAGAAGACACATTCATCGGACAGGTGTCGGGGAGGGATTGTGGAGATGGACAGAGAAACTGCATGGCATGGAAAGGCAACAGTGGTTCCAGGAAGTGGTTCCAGGTACCAGGAAGATAGACCCCCATTACATCGAGCTGTAAAAACCAGTGGGAGTTGGGGCAGCAGAAGAAACTCAGATTTTTACCACTTAAAGGGCCAAAACAGTCTTAAAACATACGCAAACCTACCCAATCCAGGATTCACCATTGGTGCAGCAGTTGGAAGGGAGCTGTTTGCACACAGGAATGCAGTGAAGTGACTGGAAATGGGGTGAGCGCCTGGTGAACTACCAGTAGCTAGCTGGCAGCATTGTCCTGTATCCAAACCCTCACTACACAGCCACCAAGTGGTGAAGTAGGTGGCCCTACCCTGGCAATTATCTAAGGTTCCGTCCCCCATAATTTACAGGTGCCTTTTCTATAGAGGCTGTGCTACTAAGATGGGGAGTAAATGCAGCTGTGCCTAAAACAGAAAAAGGGAGGCTACTAAATTGAGGCAAAGAAATGTGGCCCAAATCAAAGAACTGAAAAAAAAACCCAGAAAAAGAACTAAGCAAAACAGATGGCCAGTCTATCAGATGCAGACTTCAAGATTGGTATTAAGGATGGCCTTGAGTTCCACAAAAAAAAAAAAAGGAAGAAAGGGTTACATTAAATGAAATAAAGAATAATCTACAGGAAACCAACAGAAGGGAGGGAAGCCTGATCTTAAACCACCAATTTGGAACATAAGGAAGAGATAAACATTCAACCAGAACAAAAAGATGAAACAAGAATTCTAAAAAATGAGGAGAGGCTTAGGAACCTCTGGGACAACTTTAAACGTGCTAACATCCAAACGATATGGGTGCCAGAAGAAGAGGAAGAGCAAGAAATTGAAAACTTAAGTGAAAAAATAATGAAGGAAAACTTCCTTAATTTGGCGAAGGAAATAGACATACAAGTCCAAGAAGCATAGAGCGTCTCAAACAAGCTAGATCCAATTTGGACCACATAAAGACACATCATAATTAAAATGTCAGAGAGATAAAAGATAAAGAATCTTAAAAGCAGCGAAAGAGAAGAGAGTTACCTACCTACAAAGGGGTTTCTATAAGACTATCAGCTCATTTCTCAAAAGAAACTTTGCAGGCCAGAAGTACTCAAAATGATGAAAAGCAGGGACCTACAGCCAAGATTGCTCTATCCAGCAATGCTATCATTCAGAATGGAAGGCCATGTAAAGTGCTTCTCAGGCAAGGTTAAAGCTGAAAGAGTTCATCATCACCAAGGCATTATTACATGAAATATTAAAGAAACAAGATCAAACCATGAGCATTAAAATGGTAACAAATTCACAAATATTAACTGAATCTTAAAAAAAAAAAAGGCAAACAACCAGAACAGGAACAGAATCATAAATAGGAAGATCATTTGGAGGTTAATCAGCTGGGAGGGGTAAGGAGGAGAATGAGGAAATGGTACAGGGATTAAGAAGTACAAATTGTTAGGTAGACAGGTATGTTAACAGTATAGGAAGTGGAGACACCAAAGAACTTACATGCATAAACCATGGACATGAACTAAAGTGGGAGATTGCTGGAGTGGAGCAAGGTAAAGGGGGGAATTTGGGACAATTGTATTAACATAATCTATAAAATGTACTTAAAAAGAAAGAAATGTTTATTTTCTAACTGGTTCATTATCCAGGGTAACAGTATATATATATATATATTTAAAGTAGCATCAGTGCTGTAATTATCTCTCCAGATTCCAGTATTTTCTTAGATTTTGGCTCATGATTTCCTTACTACCTTACAGCTGTACAATACATTTTTTTAATGATTTTATTTAGTATTTGTTTTTTTAGCAAGAGGAAGAGAGGGAGAGAAATAGCAATGTGTGGTTGCCTCTCACACGCCCCTATCTGGGGACCTGGCCTGCAGCCCAGGCATGTGCCCTGACTGGGAATTGAACTGGCAACCCTCTGGTTCCCAGGCCAGCACTTAGTCCACTGAGCCACATGAGCCAGGGCAGGCAGCAAGTTTTATGAATGGAATCCATTCTCTGTATCTGGGGAGAGCAGCCACAGCTTTCTGGACCATGCCAACAAGTTAATCATCTGAGATAGTCTCAGGCACCATATTGAAAATGTGGCTTTTCACAGGTGTCATTGAGTTTCTCCAAGACCTCCCCCTGGGACCAAGACCATTTTGAAATGCAGAACCCAGGGCCTAGGGGATTGAAACTGAGGTAAACTGATTTTACAGATCAGGTAGGAAATTAGGAAAATGTTCCATAAACACCAGTGAAATTTTCACTTGCTGGTAACAACCTTTGCTGTTGTTTCCCTAGGTTTCGGTGGACCGAGTTTTAAAGACCCTGAAAGAAAATGCCAATAAAGCCAAAAGTTTACTCCTCACTACCATACCTCAGATAGGGTCCATGGAATGGTCAGAAACCCTGCATAACCTGAAGGTAAGTATCCTGGGCCATCTGCAAGCAGAGATTTCTGTAGAGCCTCTGCTGCCTTTCCTCTTATTTGCATTTCACCTTTGGTCCATCTCCTCATAATTTTATACTAGCCTAGATGTTTTCATTCCATTTACTATAATAGTAATCATTTGTGAAATTGTGTAGTCATATCTAGCTGGTAATACAAGATGATTGGAAGTTGAAGTGGGAGAGTTTTTATTACCTAGCCCACCAGATTCTTGACATTGTATCTGAGTCTTCTTGAGGATGACTAGTGCTTTCTCCGCATGTGGTCTACATTGCTGAGCAAGCTGTTTTTTCTTTGAAAGATTCTTGGAAAGTGGGTGCAGCCTTTAAAGCTAAAACTGACATAGCAGTAACAAAGTGGTGCCAAGGAATACCTACTTACTTCTAATTTGCATCAAACTAAGGCAGTAATAAATAATAAACATCAGTGGATTGTAAATTGGTAACTTTTCAATGCTGCTATTAATTCCCATAATATGCAGGATGGGGTAAAAGTAAGTTTACAGTTACTTGTATGGGAAATAATAGAGTAATAAATAATAATACAAAAATAAACTGGGTTTTGCATACTCACAAATGTAAACCCTCATTGCCCCACCCTGAAATTTAAACTGACTGCCAAGCTCAGAGATGCATGATTTTTACTTAGGTATTTTGTAACTCTTGATTAACCATATTAGATACAGAGATGCCTTAACTTAATCAGATACCTAATACCCAAAGAAGATAGCCAGTATATCCTGAATTCTCCTAGGGCACACCTTTACTCTTAGGTCTTAATAGCAGTAGTTGAAGGAGGATTTGAAAGATTGATATATACCCTTCCTAACCTAATACTATCACAGAGAGCCAGAAGGAGAGCTACTTTAGTGTGATGAGGACTCAATATGGTAGTAAACAATTGACACCTGCTAGGCATGGTGATGTCTCCCGATTATTAGTGTTTGCCAGTTTACATGGTATAAATGCTCCATCCAGTACAGGTGATTTCAAGCTACCAACATGAAGCCATTGGTAGGTGGGACAGGATGCATATAGTTGGTTCTTGTGATCTGGTATGAGCAGGTTCCTGCACACCACAGTAACTAAAGTACCTTTAGAACTGGCAAAGTCAGGAATATGGTGATTCGTAATACATCTTTCCTGCTAGACTTTTAAGTCTATAAAGAACAAGAAACATCCATTGGTTTCAACCTATATACCTGGGAAGTAGATGTCCTTTAATAAATGATAACCCCTTTACCCCATGAAATGTTACGTAACTGAAATACAGAAAGCCCTTTTTATCACTATGAAGAAAAGGGTAATAGAAAATACTCACTAGGGAAAGCCAATTTAGGAACAGTTACATTCTGAGTGTAATGAATATAATGCAGTAGAGCGTACAACTGTAGCTTATGTAAATAAGCGTATTAATTTTTAGGAAATGTGACTCAAATTTTTGCCATTGCTGTGGTTAATGTCACCTGCAAGACCCCATTTGACCATAGTCCCTTAAAGATAATCTGTCAAATGGTACATTTATTATTTCAGTTCTATTTTTAAGTAAAAATGCTGGATGTTAGAAATCAGTGTTCTCTCCTTCTCTGAAGCTTTGGCAAGTGTACAGATTGTGTCGTCTCTAAGTATACATTTTTAAAAAGGGTATACATTGCCTTCATCAGATTCTCAAATATGTGATATGACCTAAAGAGAGGAAATAAAGAATTGCTGCTTAGACAAAATTGAGAATTCTGGCTTTCATTCTATAGTATTAAAGAACACCCTACAGTAATTCCTTATTCTGGAGTAGGATTTTTCAGTTCCCTCAGCACTGAAATGTCTATCGTTCATTCACTCACTAATTAACTTCAGAAACAGTGAGTACTCACCATATGTCAAGTTGTGGTTTGGGTTTGCAAAGACACATAAGACAACATATTAAAATTCCAGTGATTTTTTTTCCCACTGGGATCAGGTAAAGAATGTAGGTTGCATGAACAGAAGTCCGGGCTGGGGTTTGTGTATAAGATGTGTCCTAGTGCATATATAAGGGGATGGAGATAAGTGAGCATCAGAACAGTCCTCTACAATAAGCATTTTGAACCTCACTTTACAGGAAAGGTAAGTAAGGAATTAGGAGCTATGTGGAAAGTCCCACATCTGGTTAGTGATTTTTGCTTTGGTGAACATGAGAATTTTCTGGAGAGTTTATAAAGGATATTATATCTATATATATATATATATATATAGCATGGACCTGCACTCTAAAATCAAAAAATGGTTTTTATCAAGTACAATAAAATCATGCATAAAATCACTAAGTGCTTGGTTAATTGTAATCTATGCCTACTTTTTTCTTCTCAGAATATGGCCCAATTCTCTGTTTTATTACCAAGACATTAAAATAGCATGGCTGCCCGGAAAGCAAGAAGACTTTCTGATTGTGGTCACTTGGGGAATTCCTGCTTAATATGAAATGTGGAAACTTTCATGCCCATACCCGCTAAGGAAGAACATGCCAATGTGAAAGATGCCTTCTGAAAAAAACAGGGAAAGCAAATGACCAGGAAACGTGGAAAATTCCTATACTTAAGAAAAAGGATAAGAAGACACTATTCATCTTACCCCATTAAGTTCATAATAAAAGAGTGGGAGGTTATACTCAGTTTCCCACATTGCGAAGAAAGGAATGTGAAGATACAATGGAACTCTTAGACCATGTATTGGTGCAACTGTAAACTGGCACAGTCTTTCTGGAAAGCAGTTTGGTAAAAATGTATCAAAAGGCTTAAAAATATTTACGTACTTTGTGCTGGTTTCTCTACTCCTTTTATCTTTACAAAATCAGAAATATATGCAAAGAATTATGTATAAAGAAGGCTGTTTAATATAGTGTCAGTTTTAATAGCAAATATTCAAAACAATCTTAATATCCAAAAATTGAAGATAAATTATGGTTTAGCTCTAATTAGGTTGTAAAGCAGCCAACTGAAGAACGTGATGAATTGGTTGCTCAATGAACAAAAGGATATGTAAGCATTTTATAGTACTGATTTTGTTTTAAAATTCTATGTAAATATACAAAAAGACGAGGCGCTTACAACATCTTCCATTTTAGAGGTATACTGGTAATTTTAGTTTGCTTTATATTATTCTGTCTTCACATTTTTTTCTACATGAATATAATCAAAGTTGTTTCAAAAATGAAAATTACATAGAAAGATTCAGTTAAACACATTGCTTTGGGTAATGAAGCAAAAATTAAGATGATAATACCAAGAGGAGTTCTTTTTGAGTTGCATCTTTATTTTGTTTAAAAAAATAAAAGGACCATTCGTTAATGACTTGAACAGTCATAGGATACTTGGGTTTGCAACAACTTGGAGAAGAGCTGAGTAGGTAACACATAGTCTTAAACTATCTGAGAGACCATATACACATTATAGTGTGCCAGATATTTTTTAAATGAACATTTTATTGTTCATGTTATGAAATTGTGTTATATTTTCTATCACAAGGAGATTTTTTTTCTTAGAATCATTAATTTTCATTGTGGTCTATTACAAGGTCCTTTAAAGAAATATCGTTTATCTGTTCAGAGTTTGTAAAGTACGATGTTTGTGTCTTTGAGATTGCCTTCAAGATTATAAACTACTAACTGTAAACAATGGAATAAACCAATGACCCTCCAGCATTAATAGTGAGCTATTTGGGATACATGTGACTATGGTTCACGGATTCTCTAATGCAATGGTTTCAACTCCGGTTACACATTAGAGAGCCACAAAAGACCTAGTGGATGTAAACCCAGGGTTCTCTGGCTCTGTAACCCATGATTGTTTTCACTATCCTGTAAGATATAGTTTACCTACTTTCCTTCATTTTTAGATGTCAGAAAATGTCAAGGCAAAAAGACATGCGGGTGGTTTTATTTGCTGTTCTCCCCAGCTTTGAGAGGTACTATTTTGGATCCAGTAATGGTTTCTAACAGTTTCATTTTCTGTTTTATGTTCTCCATCATTCCCTTCTTACACACAGCTAATATAATTTCCATCATACCTCATTCTTGAGGAACTTGCTGACCATTTCTTCCTAGGATATATCTCACTTTTTTGTATGTTTAGCTACAAAATTAACTGGACACCATAGTCAATTTTGTGTATTTAGGTTTCCCTAGTGGATTATGGGCATAATGGGAAAGTTCTAACTTAGTGACATAGGCCCTTTGAAGAGTACTAGTTACTGATTAGTATATTTGTATTAACTTAGAAATCTGCATTGCAAATGTAGCTGTTCATTATTGTTTTTCATGAGTTTGAGGATGAGGCAACCAGAATAGTTAATGTGCAAAGTGTTAACCAATGGAATGGAGAAGGCTGGAATATCAGGGTTACATTTGAGACCTAAAAATGTTGCTAGTTGGCCTGAGTATGTCCTGGAGTTGTTTATACCTGGCAATTGAAAGGAAGAGATATATTTGCTTGATTTCATAGGTATTTTGTTAGGGAGTACATTTTTACAGAATAAAAAACAAAAGCATTTGATAATTTCATTTAGGAAAGATTAAAAGGAAATGGTCAATGTTTTCAAACTAAGCCCTCAATTATGTAGATGATTCAAGCTTTAAAAGTCTACTCATTCTAGTTTACAAACTGGCCCCCAGACCAATAAGAATCAAGATTACAAGGCTAAAGCAGTAATAGGGAAGCCAATTCCAAATATGTACAAAAAAATATAACTGGAATGAACCTTTATCCATCACCCAGATTCAAGAATTCAGCCATGTTTTCTCCTAAATTCCCACCCCCTACCTTTCTGCCATGTATTGTGAAGCATTTTTCATATCATGTAGTTTAATCCATGAATACTCCAAATGTTATTTTTTTTCTTTTTTTTTTTAAGATTTTATTTCATTATTTTTAGAAAGAGGGGAAGGGAGAGAGGCAGAGAGGGAGAGAGACATCAATGTATGGTTGCTTTTCACCTGCCTCCAGCCACAGACCTGACTGGAGACCTGGTTTGCAACCTTGTTATGTGCCCTGGCTGGGGAATCAAACCTGCGACCTTTGGGTTTGCAGGCCGGCGCCTTGTCCACTGTGCTACCAGCCAGGGCCAAATGTTACTTTTTAAGATAGTCACAAAACAATTAAAAATTAAAATTCCTTAATGCCGTCAAAAAGGCAGTGAATATTTAGAAGTTCAGATGTTTCACAAATGGCATTTTTTTTTAATGTTATTTCAATCAGGATCCAATTAGAGGTCAATTAGCAAGTGGTTGACAATGCATTTTAAAATTTTTTATTAATTTCTTGTATTACAATTGTTTCATTTTTCCCCATTGTTTTCCCCTGCCCCACCCACCCCATCCCTTCCCCGACATTGTCCTCATTGTCTGTGTCCATGGGTCATTCATGCTAGCATCTTGAGTAAACTCTTTCCCTACTTTCTTCCTCTCTTCCCCTCTCCTACACCTCTGGTCACCATTATTCTGCTCCTTGTTTCCATGTCTCTGATTCCATTCTGTTCCTCTTTATTTTTTTTTTTTTTAGTTTAGTTTATTGTTGTATTACATGCATCCCATTTCCCTTCACCTCTCTCCTCTTCCTGACCCACCCACTCCCCACCGAAGTCAATCCCATTTGTTGTCCATGTCCGTAGTTCTTCTATGCTAGTTCCTTGACTAAACTGCTCCCGTTCTTTGCCTCCTCCTCCTCCCTCCCTGCTCCCCTCTGCCTACTGAAGGTCTTTTCCTTGTATTCATGTATCTAGTCCTGTTTTGCTTGCTTGTTTGTTTTGTTCACTATTGTCCTGTAATGGGTGAGATCATATAGTATTTGTCTTTCACTGACTGGCTTATTTCACTAAGCATAATACCTTCCAGTTCCATCCATGTTGTTGCAAAGGGTAGGAGTTCTTTCTCCTGTGTAGTATTCCATTATGTAAATGCACCAAAGTTTTTTGATCCATTCATCAGCTGATGGGCACTTAGGCTATTTCCAGCACTTGGCTATTGTAAATAGCGCTGCTATGAACATAGGAGTACATAGGTTCTTTTGAATTGGTGTTTCAGGGTTCTTTGGGTATAGTACAAGTAGTGGAATTGCTGGATCAAAAGGCAGTTCCAGTTTTAGTTTTTAAAGGAAACTCCATACTGTTTTTCATAGTGGCTGCACCAGTCTGCATTCCCACCAATAGTGCACCAGGGTTCCCTTTTCCCCACATCCTCACCAACACTTGCTGTTTGTTGATTTGTTGATGATTGCCATTCTGACAGGTGTGAGGTGGTATTTTCTTGTGGTTTTAATTTGCATCTCTCTGATGGCTAAGGATGTTGAGCATTCTTTCCTATGCCTTTGGACCCTTGTCATCCTCAGAGAGGTGTCTGTTCAGGTCCTTTGCACGTTTTTAAATTGGGCTGTCTGTCTCCCTGGTGTTGAGTCTCATAAGTTCTTTATGTATTTTGGATATCAAACCCTTGTCTGAGGTATCTTTGGCAAATATGTTTTCCCATACAGTTGGTTCCCTTTGAATTTTGCTGGTGTTTTCTTTAGCTGAACAGAAACTCTGGATATAGTCCCATTTGTTTATTTGCTCTTTTATTTCCTTTGCCCTTGGAGAAGTATCAGTAAACTAATTTCTGCGTAGGATATCTAAAATTTTACTGCCCATATTTTCCTCTAGGATCTTTATAGTGGCAAGGCTTATGTTTTAGTCCTTGATCCATCTTGAGTTTATTCTGGTGTATGGTGTAAGTTGGTGGTCTAGGGTTTTTTTTTGCATGTCCCTGTTCAGTTCTCCCAACACCACTTGTTGAAGAGACTGTTTTTACTCCTTCCCCCTTTGTCAAATATTAATTAACCATAGAGTCCTGGGTTTATTTCTGGGCTGTCTGTTCTGTTCCATTGATCTATATGTCTAGTCTTATGCCCATACCAGACTGTTTTGATTACAGTAATCTTGTGGTATAGTTTGATGCCTGGTATTGTGATTCCTCCTACCTTGTTCTTCTTTCTCAAGATTGCTGTGGCTATTCATGGGTGTTTTTGGCTCCATATAAATTTTTGAATTATTGTTTCTACCTCTGTGAAGTATGTCATTGGTATTTATTTTATTTATTTATTTATTTATTTTAAGATTTTATTTCATTATTTTTAGAAGGAGGGGAAGGGAGAGAGGCAGAGAGGGAGAGAGACATCAATGTATGGTTGCTTTTCACCTGCCTCCAGCCACAGATCTGACTGGAGACCTGGTTTGCAACCTTGTTTTATGTGCCCTGGCTGGGGAATCAAACCTGCGACCTTTGGGTTCGCAGGCTGGCAGCTTATCCACTGTGCTACAGCCAGGGTATGTCATTGGTATTTTAATTGAGATTGTATTGAATCTGTAGATTGCTTTGGGTCGTATGGACATTTTAATGATGTTAATTCTTTCCATCCATGAACATGCTATATGCTTCCATTTATTTGTATCTTCCTTAATTTATTTCTTCAATGTTCTATAGTTTTCTGAGTACAGATCTTTTACCTCCTTGGTTAAGTTGATTTCTAAGTACTTTAATTTTTTTGTTGCTATGGTAAATGGGATTTGTTTTCTATCTTCTATCTCTGATGTTTCATTATTGGTATACAAAAATGCTTTTGATCTCTGAATGTTGACTTTATATCCAGCTATTTTGCTAAATTTGCTTATTAGGTTATCTGCAAATAATGACAGTTTTGCTTCCTTTTTCTTGTCTGATAGCTATGGCTGGAACTTCCAAAACGATGTTGAACAGAAGTGGAAAAAATGGACAGCCTTTTCTTGTTCCTGATCTTAGGGGGAAAGCTTTTCGTTTTTGCCCATTGAGTATGATTCTGGTTTCAGGTTTCTCGTATGTGGCCTTTATTATGTTGAGGTATGCTTCTTCTGTTCCCATTTTGCTGAGTGTTTTTATCATAAATGGTTGCTGTACTTTATCAAATGCTTTTTCAGCATCTATTGATATGATCATATGGTTGTCTTTCATTTTGTTGATGTGGTGTATTACATTTATTGATTTACGAATGTTGTACCATCCTTGCATCCCTGGGATGAAACCCACTTGATCATGGTGTATGATCTTTTGAATGCATTGCTGGATCTGGTTGGCCAATATTTTGTTGAGAATCTTAGCATCTATGTTCATCAGAGATATTGGCCTATAGTTTATTAATTGTGTCTTGCCCTGGTTTTGGGATTAGAATAATATTGGCCTCATAGAAAGAATTTGGGCATCTTCCCTTTTGTTGGATTTTTTTTTGGAATATGTTGAGAAGGATAGGAGTTAGTTCTTCTCTAAATGTTTGACTGGGAATTGAACCAGCTGCCCTTGGGTTCGCAAGCTGGTGCCAGTCCGTGGAGCCACACCAGCCAGGACTGTAATGCACTTTTAATCTTAAATTCACTCCCTCTCCTGCCACTCTCCTCCTTTTATCTTTAATGTTTTCCCTCTTTCTGCTTCTGTCTCTCTCCCTCTCCTTTCAGTTTATTTGATGAAGAATCCCAGTTTGTCCTTAAGAGATTCACATAATCCAGATTCTTGTAACTGCATCCCCATAGTGTCATTTAAGAATCCTCTGCCCTCTGTATTTCTTCTAAATTAATAACTTGAATCTGGCTTTTATTTTTCAAGACTATGTGGTATGTGGTTCCATTAGGAGGATCATGATGTTTCCTTTCTTGGATATTAGCAGCCATCAGCTTTTATGGATACAGGTACCTATCCATTAATTTATAATGAGCTATAAAAACTTATATTCTAACTCAAAGTTGCCTTCACTTAAACACGAAAAGGTGACAGCCTTTCTGTTTGAATTAAGATTAAAATTAATAGACACAGCATTTTATACAATTTAACAATAACAAGCTTATTAAGCAATAAAAATTTCTTAGAATTTAAGAATGGGCCAGATATATACTATGAAATACATGTTTGATAAATGATTAGGAAGAAGGCCACAAGGAAAAGTAAAGCAATGAGACTTAAAATACTAGGCAGAATTTTAAAAGAACTAAATAGTACTGATGGAAATTTTACATATAGTCAATAAAATTAGAAGTGTTACTCAGAACAGAGTTAAAAGAGAATTATGAAGTGGATTATGAACTCAAGAAAAAATCCATATGTACAGAGAAATAAGGAGGTGGAAAATACGATAGCTTGAAATGTCAAGTATAGCATAGTTGTAACACAAATCTTATTAAAGAGATTATGTGTTCCAGAAAGAGGAAATAAAATGGGGGATGTGACAGATTGCAGTATAACATTATGACTCATCAGCAAAACTAATGAAAATGATTTTTTTTAAGGCTTTATTCATTTCTTTTAGAGAGAAGGGCAGAGAGGGAGGAAGAAAGGGAGAGAAACACCAGCGTATGGTTGCCTTTCACCTGCTTGCAGCTACGGACCTGGCTGGAGACCTGGCTTCAACCTGGTTATGTGCCCTGACTGGGAATCGAACCAATGACCTTTGGGTTTGCAGCCCGATGGCCTATCCACTGAGCCACCAGCCAGGGCTTGAAAATGATTTTAAAACAACCAGTTATAATCAATATGGTTGAAGGATGTAGAGCAATTAAGTAAACACATATTCAAAAAAATGTATTAAAGTTTGATAAGAATAATGAGAGTTGTGGGATTTGAACTGAGATCCTGTCTCCCAGCTCAGCAAGATGGAAATGTCACTCCAGACTGGTGCAGCCAAGATCACAGTGCCCCTTTTTCAGCTCCCAGGCTCCCAGTTGGAGGGCAATCATCCCAGGAGGGGCAAAATGTCTATTTTCTCATCCTGCTCCCACCTACCTGTGTGAGACTAAAGCTGTTTTGGGCAAGTGTATGTGAGAGGTAGATTTCTGTGCCTAGCCTCCAAGGAGGTTCTGTCTATCCTGAGTACGGTGCTGAGAATATTGGAGCCCCAATCATGTTTCTGATGGCAATGATTCCATGCCAGGAGAGTCAAACAAAAAAAGCTAAAGTTACCTTTCCCCAGCACCAGCACCATTGAGCACTCAGCTCCTAAACTGGAAGCATTACTCAGAAGCTTTTGGTTGTTCCCCCTTTTAGCTCCACAGGCATAACAGCAACAGGCCATAAACCGGAGAGCTCCTATTTTACTAAAGGATATGACTTCATTGGAAACAGAAAATGGAGAAGTTCAAGCCTAAGGGTGCTCTCAAAAACGAGGTCATGGAGAGAGTTATTACTATGATACTAGTATAATCACTGGACATCTAAGCTCAACTGTAGGCTGGCTAGTTTGCATGAGAGAACCCTGGAAGGACATAGCTGGGAAGAGATGCAACAAAACAGATTTAAACTGAATTTCAGATTTATCCCTTCAAAGGAGTCTGAATTTCATTGGTTTATTTGCGAGCAATTTATGCCTCAAGGTGTTATTGAAAACAATAAAGCAATCACCCAACAATTACTACAGCTTAATAGCTGGGTATGGTCAGGGGAAGAGACAGCCTAAGAGAGCCCAGGAAAAAATGACTGTTCCTCTTTCCTCTCTCCACCGGGAAAGGGATATGGCCTTGTTCAGCCTTGTTCCCAGTTCCCACTTCAAGGGAAATTCATAATGTCTGGAGCCTGTGATGTCCTGCAAATGAAGGAGGACATACTCAAATTCCTTGTAGCAGGAACCCACTTAGGGGGCACCAGACTTGACTTCCAACATCTACAGACGGACAAATGATGGCATCATGCAGGAGATACCCTTGTAGCATTGAAAACCCCTCTGCTGTCAATGTCAGGTCGCCCAGGAATACTAGTGGGTAAGCTGTTGTCAAGTTTGCTGCTGCCACTGGAGCCACTGCTATTGCTGTCTACTTTACTCCTCGAATTTTCACCAGATTTAAGATGACTTCCAGGAGCTGAAACTTCTGGTGGTTACTGATTCCAGGGCTGACCACCAGCCTCTCAGAGCTCTGTGTAACAGACTCTAATCTGGGCTACATGTTCATTGCCATCCTTGCAACAACAAAGCGACCCACATAGTGGTTCTGGTGTGGTGGATGCTGGCTTAGGAAGTTTTGCACATGTGTGGCACCATCTACCGTGAGCACCCATGCGAGGTCATTTCTAATTTCTACAGGGATTCAGAAGAAATTGAAAAGCACCAACTGGTGAAGAGGCTGTGACCAAGGAGGCATTTCAGGTGAATGGTCTGCTCCAGCTCCTGAGTTCAGAGTTGCTCAGCCTGAGGTCCCTGACAGGTCTCAGGGTACAGGTGGTCCCCGCTTCGTGCCTATTCAGCAGTTTTCTACTGAAAGCACTCTGCTCACAGCTGCAGACAGGTCTGCAACTCGCACTGCGTAGGCCACTGAATAGGTAGGAACAACCACTGAGTGGTGTTAAGTTGTTCTACAAACTCTGAAGCAAAATAGAAATAAGGTTGATGAAAAATAGTTTTAAAACATTTTTTAGATCCTGGCTGGTAGCTCAGTGGATAAGGCATCGGCCTGCAAATTAAAAGGTTGCTGGTTCGATTCCCCAGCCAAGGTGCATAACCAGTTTGCAAGCCAGGACTCCAGCCAGGTCTGTAGCTGGAGGCAGGTGAAAGGCAGCCATACATTGATGTTTCTCTCCCTTTCTTCGTCCCTCCCTACTCTTTTCTCTGAAAAGAATGAATAAAATCTTTAAAAAAAAATTTTAACTTTTTAAAGAAAGAACAAAAACTGTTACCCAGGATGACAGTGGGCATAACCCAAGGATATGCACTCTGGGGAGCAATATCAGAGGCAGGAAAGAAATAGACTACAAAATAATTCAGCCAGTTGCTAAACAAGCCAAGACAACAGCAACAACAACAAAAACCCAATAAATGACAAACCCAGAGTTGATACCTAAAATGCCAGTTTCCAATACAAATTATTAGTCATGCACAGAAACAGGGAAGTATGACCCACACACTGGGCTAAAAAAAGCAGACAACTGCCTGTGAGAGCAACCAGATGTCAAATTAAACCAAGTCTTCAAAGCAGCCATTACAAGTATTTTCAATATCAAAAGGAAATCAATGGTTAAATAGAAAAGGTATGATAAAAATGCCACAACAAATAGAGAATATCAATGAAGAGAAATTATAAAAAAGAACCATGAAAATTTTAGAGTTGAAAAGTATAATTGAAGTGAAAAATTCATTAAAGGGGCTCAACAATAGATTTGAATTAGCAGAAGAAATAATTAGCATATTTGAAGAAAGATCAATAATGATCATACAACATGAAGAACAGAGAGAAAAAGAATTTTTGAAGATGCACAAGGCTTCAGAGAAATGTGGAACACTATGAAGTGCAATAATATTTGAAGAAATTATGGCTGATGACTTCTCACATGTATGGGAAAACAACGATTACAAACCAGGGAGTTCAAGGAACTCTTAAGTAGGATGCATGTACAGAGGTCTGTAAACAGAAATGTTATAGCAAAAATATTGAAAGCCAAAGATAGAAAATCTTGACAGGAGCAAGAAAGAAAAACAAAAATGACTCTTCACTTACAAGGGAACCCTAACAATATTAAACTCTGACTTTATAGCAGAAACAACCAAGGCCAGAAGCCAGTGGGATAACGTATTCAAAGTGCTCAGAAAAGAAAATGTTGACCAAGAATCCTGTATTCAGCAAATTTATCTTTAAAAAAATTATAGCAAACCAAAACAGACTCACAGATACAAAGAACACACTGATGATAGCCAGAGGGGAGAGGGTTGGGGGATGGGTGAAAATGGCAAAGGGATAATTAATACAAATGGGTGGTTACACAATAGTCTGTGGAATGTAGAGTTTGAGTAGTCTAGTCAATGCCACTGTGGTGACTACGTATGGAGTCAGGCTGGGGCTTGGGATAATGGGGGAGCACTTTGGAAAGTATATTATTGTCTTCCCCCTAAACTGTACACCTGAAACTGGTACAAAACAGTATTGAATGTAAATTGTAGTTGAAAATAAATAAGTGCAAAATTAAAGGTACTCCAAAATAAACAAAAACAATATTACCAGCATATCCTTCTTAAATTCTAAAGGAGGATCTGGCTGGGTAAGTCAGTTGGTTAGAGAATCATTCTGATATACCAAGGTTGTGAGTTTCATACCCAGTCAGGGCACATACACACAAGAAGCAACCAATGAAGGCATAATTAAGTGAAACAACAAATCAGCATTTCTCTCTCTTTCTCCCTTTTTTGTCTCTCTCGAAAATCAACCTTTATTTTATTATTTTTCAAAAAAATTTATTCATTATTTTTAGAGAGAAGGGCAAGGAGGGAGGAAGAAAGGGAGAGAAACATCAGTGTATGGTTGCCTTTCACCTGCCTGCAGCTACGGACCTGGCTGGACACCTGGCTTGCAACCTGGTTATGTCCCCTGGCTGGGAATCAAACCAGCAACCCTTGGGTTCACAGGCCAACACCTATCCGCTGATCCACCAGCCAGGTCTCTAATTTTTAAAAATAGAAAGTCTAGGGAGTTCTAAGATGGAGGCGTAGATGGACATGCTACATCTCCCCCTACAACCAGAAAACGGGTACATCTACCTCAAAACTAGAGACATCCAGAAATTCCAGAAGGTCAAACTGCATGAAGTCCAACAAACAAAAGATAGAAGAAAGAAAGGATACAAGAAACAAATAAAAATGATAGAAGAAACAAATACTCAACTTATCCAGATAGGTAGGAGGCAGGGTAACCAGGACACACAGGAAACAGTTTGATGAACAAATTGCTGGCACAGGTAGGCAGTGCAGCTGTGTGAGTTTGTGGCACAGGCAGGAGAGCAGCAGGAGTTGGCCAGCAAAAAGAGAAGTCACAGTAGGGCAGCCTGTTGAATACTCCTGGCACCAGACCATGTCATGGCTCATGGTTCAAGCATTAGGGGAGAAAATAAAGCCACATTGCTTTTTCTGACTGTGAACACCAGTGAGTTGGGGCGGACGAATCATCGGGAAGAGTTCATTTTTTCAGAGGCCTCCATGGTCCTGAAACGTCCATAGACCCACCCACTCTGGGAACCATGGAAGTAGAGAGGAGCTAGCGCCATACAGGCAGTGGGAGTAGTGCCTGAAAAAGGGGTGAGTGCTAAGCAAGCTGCATAGTTCCCCCTCACACCCCTCCCCGACAGACAGCACCACTATCTGGTAAAATGGATCGCCCTGCACTGATGAGTACCTAAGGCTCCACCCCTCACAACTAACAGGTGCAACCGCTCTACCTAAGACACAGGGGCAAACACAGGAGCCTGTCTAGATGCAGAGGCAGAAAAATATGACTCAAAAAAGGGCACAAATCAAAGTCCCAGGGGCCAAACTAAGCATCAGAGAAGTAGCCAGCCTGACAGATACACAGTTTAAGACACTGGTAATAAAGATGCTCACAGATGTGACATATGCTTGAGTATGGTAAACACATAAGGGAAAAAGTGAAGGCTATACCAAGTGAAGCAAAGGGAAATACAAAGCCAATGGTGAAAGGAAATTGAGTTCAAATCAATTATTTGGAACATAAGGAAAAAATAGTCAACCAGCACAGCAAGTGGAGATAAGAATTGAAAAAAATGAGAGGCTTAGGAACCTCTGGGATGACTTTAAATGTGCCAACATCTGAATCATAGGAAGGTCAGCAGGAGAAGAGGAAGGGAAAGAAATGGAAAACTTGTGTGGAAAAACAATAAAGGAAAACTTCCCAAATTTGGCAAACGAAATAGACATGCAAATCCAGGAAGCACAGAGAGTCCCATACAAGTGAGACCCAACTTGAAACACACCAAGACACATCATATTTAAAATGCCAAAGTTTAAATATAAAGAGAATCTTAAAAGTGGGAAGAGGAAAGAAGAGAGTTACCTACAAAGGAGTTCCTCTAAGACTGTCAGCTGATTTCGCAAAATAAACTTTGCAGGCAAGAAGGGACTGGCAAGAAGTATTCAAAGTGATGAAAAGCAAGGACCTACAACCAGGATTGCTCTATCCAGCAAAGCTATCATTCAGAATGGAAGGGCAGATAAAGTGCTTCCCAGACCAAGGTAAAGCTTAAGGAGTTCATAATCACCAAGCTATTATTATATGAAATGTTAAAGGGACTTATTTAGGAAAAAGATCAAAACTATGAACACGAAAATGACAGCAGACTCACAACTATCAACAACAGAACCTGAAAAAATGAAAAATAAAAAGGAAAACAAAAAACAAACCAAGTAAACAACAAGAATAGGACCAAAACCATAGGTATGTGGATCACTGGGAGAGTTATCAACTGGGAGGGGGAAAGAAGCAAAACAAGGAAATGGTACAGGGATTTAGGAAACATAGTTGGTGGGTACAAGATAGACAGGGGGAAGTTAAGAATAACAGAGGTAAGGGTGAAATCAGAGAACTTATATGCGTAACCCACAGACATGAACTAAGGAGGGGTGGGGCTGCGTGAGGAAACAGGGGGCTTGGGTAGAGGGAAAAGAACTTGGGACAACTATAACAGCATAATCAATAAAATATACCAAAAAGAAAAACCCTTAATAACTAAAATAAATAAACAGAAAAAAATTCTAAAGGAAATTAGACTAGACTGAAATTAAGTGTAATTCAATTCTTACAAAAAAAAACAACAAAGACTAAAAAAGTCAGGTAGTTATAAAAGCATTAATGAATATTTTTCTCTTTCTTCAATTTAGAAAGCAATTTTATAAAGTAATATGTACTGAATCTTTGAACTTACATATAAATGTAATATATTTGCTGATAGCATAAAGTAGGTTCATGATTGTATTGGGCTAAGGAAATAACTCCAGGTGGTAAATTGAATCTGCAGAAATAAATAAAGAGAACCAAAAATGATAAATCAGAAGATTAATATAATAGAAGTTATAAATATACACTTGCTCTTATTTCTTCTCTTAGTCTAAAAGACACAAAACTGTATAAAGTAATCACTAGAACCATGTACAGGGTGGGACAAAAGTAGGTTTACATTTGTTCACATGGAAAATAATACAATGATAATAAATAGTAATACAAGGATAAACTATGTTTTGCTTACACTGTAAACCTACTTTTGCCCCCGCCCCCCAGTATTGTTTTGTTTATAACATTTATAGATGTAATATGTGTAATAATAATAGAAAACAGAGGAAAGGGAGTAGAGTTATGTAATAGTATGCTTCTAAATCTCACTGGAATGAAGTTAATATAAATCTGAAGCTGGTTCTGATAAATTAAGATGCATATAGTAAGCCCTAAAGAAACTGCTAAAAAGGTTCCAAAAAACAAAACAAAACAAAACATAGTTCAGGGTAAAAGAGGTGAAGGGACTAAGAAACATAAAAAATGGTAGCTACAAAACAGTCATGGAAAAGTAAGTAAAGCATAGAAAATATAGTCACTAATACTGTGATAACCATCTTTAGTGTCAGTTGGGGTACTGAAAATATTGAAGGGAACAACCTGTAAAGTATATGATTGTCTAACCACTAGGCTGTGTACCCCATACCAATGCATAATAAAAGAATACATAGTGTAAAAGTTATTTAAGAAATTTAAAAGCTACGTCAGATGATATTAACTTAATACCAAAAAGCAGTAAAAGATAGAGGAACAAAAAAGATGTGAGACAAAACATAAAGTAAAATGGAAGATATAAATTGAATTATATCAATAATGACATTAAATGTGATTGGCTTGAACAATCAAATCAAAGGCAGAGATTTTCAGACTGGATTAAAAAATAACAAGATCCTGCTACATGATGTCTGTAGGAGACATGGTTTGGATTCAAACTACAAATATATTCAAATGTATATAAATATAAATTTATTATATTGTACACCTGAATCTAATATGATTGGTATATGTCAATTATGCCTCAATAAAAAAATGGATTCAAAATAAAGGAATAAAAAAAGATATATTTTGCAGACAACATCCACAAGAAAGCTGGAGTGGCTACACTAGTGTAATAAAAAATAGACACACACACACATAAAAAAGTTAGAGATTAAGAGGGACATTTTTCACTGATAAAAGAGTCAATCCATGAGGAAGATGTAACAACTATAAACATATATTTACTTAATAATAGAGCATAAAATATATGAAGCAAAACTAAAAAATGAAGGAAGAAATAGACAAGTCAACAATAATATTGGGTTGGCCAAAAAGTTTTATTTTTTTCATAAAAGATATATTTTTCATTTCACAACTAACTAAATTGATTTGAATATTTTGAGTGTGTTGGCTTATCACCATGGTATAGCATTGATTATTCTCAATTAATTTCTCAATCTGAACTGTATCAACTCCAACTGGTATACCGACCGACCCATGGATATGGAAAACAATGTGGTGATTGCTGGGGGGAGGGGAGTATAAGGAGACTAACTGGTATTGGAAAAATGCAATAAAGGTTAATCTTTTAAAAGATTTTATTTTTAAGATTGTATTTATTATATTTAGAGAGAGGGGAAAGGAGGGAGGCAGAGAGGAAGAGATACATCAATGTATGGTTGCCTTCCACCTGCCTCCAGCTACAGACCTGGCTGGAGACCTGGCTTGCAACCTGGTTATGTGCCCTGGCTGGGAATTGAACCAGTGAGTTTGCAGGCCGGTGCCTTATCCACTGAGCCACCAGCCAGGGCTTAAAAATTAATTTTTTAAAAAAGACAACTTTGTGAGGAGAACCAAGATGGCAGAGGATTAAGTGGAGCTATATCAATCTCCCAAAACCAATCTGAAATTACAATTTAATTGGGGATAAATCATCTGGAATAACCAATAGAACACCACCTGGAGAGAAGCCTTATAGCCACAGGCAGAACAGAAGAGGCCAATTCATCCCCACAAGACTGGTAGGAAGTGCAGAGACTCTAGAGGGCTGGCTAGGCTCCCACAGGTGGCAGTGAAGGGATGGAGAAACATCTCAGCAGCTGGGGATTCCACCTGAGAGCGTGGGTTCTAAACCCAGAGCTGGGCTTCCTGGCCTATAGCAACAAAGCTGAGAGTAAAATAACATCCAGCTATGAAAAACAAAAGCCTCTAAGTTTAGCTGGCTTAAGAGAGACAGCTAGAAACACAGTTCTTAAAGGGAACATACATGAAAATACACTGGCACCCACTTACCCTGAGCTCCAGTAAAGAAAGGACAGAAAGGACTAGAGATGCTTGGGAAAAGTTTAGGGCCGTGGCTTTGAGGGGAGAAGTGAGGGAGCAGCCTGTGAGATCCCAGTGCTAACCCATCCCTCCATAGACCTGTCAGACCACTCACCTCTAAATGACCATAGCCTGAAGGGAAGCCACAGCCCCATCAACAGGAATTAATCCACCCCACCCAGCAGTGCCTGAACTTGACCTCTGACCACAGATTGATTGGATTAACAATTGCGTTAATCTGACTCACCCAGAGGTGCTGATGAAAGATTGATTGGATTAACAACAAAAGGAGACATGCAAAGACAGTGGATCTCTGGTAGTCTCCAACTGGCTAAGCCCAGACTGGGACACAAGCTGACTTCACCAGGTTCGGATTCAGGAAGTACAGAAAAGTGCACCTCTACACCACAGAAGATCACACCACGTAGACAGGAAGTCAAAGCATACCAATCCAAGAAGCAGAAACAAACAAGAAAAGTCACCTAAAATGGAGAAACAAACCCCAGCAAAAGGAAAAGAGGAATCTCCAGAAAGAGTGCAAAATGAAATAGAGGCAAGCACACTATCAGACATGGAATTCAAA
Source organism: Noctilio leporinus (assembly GCA_004026585.1). Taxonomy (NCBI): domain Eukaryota; kingdom Metazoa; phylum Chordata; class Mammalia; order Chiroptera; family Noctilionidae; genus Noctilio; species Noctilio leporinus. The sequence continues at coordinate 26,805 of PVIW01009038.1, read as the reverse complement.
ATAACAGTTATAGAGAAACTCAATGAACTCAGCAAGCTCAAAGAAAAACTGCTAACAGTTCCAGGGGAACTACAAAGAACTCCAGGGAAGCTACAAGGAACTTACTGAGAACTACACTAGCATTAAAAAGGACATAGAAACTATCAATAAGAGCCAGGAGGAAATGAAGACTACAATTTTCGAATTGAAGAACACAGTAGAAGGAATCAAAAGCAGACTAGAGAAAGCAGAGGATCAGATCAGCAACATAGAAAAAAATTCCCAGACAGTGTAACAAAAAGAAAAAAAGAATGAAAAAGAATGAAGGGGTTTTAAGAAAGCTGCAGGACAACATGAAATGTAATAATATCCCTATCCTAGGGATACCAAAAGGAGAAGAGGAGGAGCAAGGGATAGAAAACCTGTTTGAAAAAGTAATGACAGAAAACTTCCCTAACTTGAGGAGAGAAAGTCATGCAAGCTCAGGAAGCACAGTGGATCCCAATGGAGATGAACCCAAACAGGCCCACATCATCATGAAAATGGCAAATTTCAAAAACAAGGAGAGAATCCTAAAAGCAGCAAAAGAGAAACTGCTAATAATATACAAGGAGGCTCCAATTAGATTATCAGCTGATTTCTCCACAGAAACAATACAAGCCAGAAGGGAATGGCAAGAAATAATCCAAGCAATGAACAACAATAGCCTACAACCAAGACAACTCTACCCAGCAAGGCTCTCATTCAAAATGAAAGGTGAAATAAGGATTTTCTCAGGCAAAATAAGGCTAAAAAAACATCTCCACTAAACCAGCATTGCAAGAGATGCTAACGGGCCTGCTTTGAGAAGATGAAGAAACAGAGAGACAGAGGGGAACACAGGTACAAAGGGAAAAATAGATAATGAATAAGTATCTATCAATAATAACCTTAAATGTGAATGGATTAAATGCACCAATCAAAAGACATAGGGTAGCTGAATAGATAAGTACCAACTTTAACTAATGAATGCTTTAGAATGATCTTGTTATAAATAGAATTCACTAAATAAGGTATAATTTTGTATTTTACTTGTATCTGCATTACTGCAGGTTGTTTTCTTAGATTGGAATTATTTCACAAGATGGGGAAATCAAGTTACTTGAAATAACTATTAGAAAAATTGAATGCAGTTAAGGAAAGAGAAAAAAGTAAGAAAATGAGGATATATATTACATAGAATACATACTATTTTTTTAATTCACTGTTACAAAATATGTGCTTGTTTATGGGTGTATAATATATTGATTTTTCTAGCAATTTATATTTTAAGTAGCAATCAAGTGGTAGTTGGTGTGTTGAGAAATTAGTCAATCTTTAGGTTAGAAAAGATGCTGAGAATGAAGACCAGTTTGGGATAGAAGCTGCAAACTACTAAACTATGTGATTTACATACATAGGCACATATATTCTTTTATTAGCATGTAAATTAGATGAGATTCCTTTCAAATAACATAACTAGGAATGAACATTTCTAGTTATGAACATTTCTAGTTATGAAGACCTCCAAACTGGGGATGCTTGGAAAAAGTTATTAATGCTATAGTAAACTTTATTATTGAAATATGAACATATCTAATCTCTACTTCAACAGACTCTTAAAAAGTTCAGAGGTTAGTTTAGGACCACATAGGAAGTCAACCACCAGTTCAAAACATAGCTAGAATACTATTCTATAAAATTATCTAAAGCCTAGGGTTTTTTGTTTGTTTGTTTTACCTCCAATTAGTAGATATCATAACTTCTACTCTGTGGGGACCAGCTGAACACTGCAAGTACCATTATTTCTAAAGTCTTCAATTTGTAAAACACAGGTAGAGGAAAAATGGAGGGTATTGAAAGAAGTAAGACCTGTGTACGGCCAAAATAAGAAAAAATTAATCTACTATTTTAGATGGAAAACTACAAAAAAGTTGTAGTTCCCATAGCTTAAAATAAAGTTGAGTTGTATTAATGGAGAGGGTGGGATCTGACTATGAAACCAAATTCATTTTTTACTATGGGTGTGGTACTGTCTCTAGGACAGCTTTCACAAAAGTTAGTTTTGCAATATACCATTTCTGTGATATATTTCACAAAAATAGCTTTAATACTTAGTAAAATAAGTATTAAAGAAAATGCTTCATTTACTACAGTATATCTAAAATACTATCATTTAACATGTAATAATTATATAAGCTATTGACATGTTTTAAATTTTTTTGTATTAACTCTTCAAAATCCAGTATGTACTTTAAGTATGTATAAAAATATGTTGTACTTTAAGTATGTATAAAAATATGTATGTAAATGTATTTGTGTATTGTGTATTTGTGTTTAGTAATACTGCAATTGACATTACTTTAAAAAGTAATTTTTAAGGCCCAGGCTGGTGGTTCAGTCGATAGGCACCAGCCTGCAAACCCAAAGGTCACTAGTTCGATTCCCCAGGCAGGGCACATAACCAGGTTACAAGCCAGATGTCCAGCCAGGTCTGTAGTTGGAGGCAGGTGAAAGGCAACCATATATTGATGTTTCTCTCCCTCTCTGCCTCTCTCTGTCACCCTCTCTCTGGAAATAATAAATTAAATATTTTAAAAAATAATAATAATTCTTTAAACAAATGAATTAACATAAGCATTTTGAAAAAATGAAAAGAAAACTTTGTATTAATATAATTTGAGAGGCTGACAAAAGGCAGTAATTAAATGGTGAATTGTCTGGATGTGAAGGAAAAAAAAGAAGTACACATTGCTGGTTACAGATTAGACAGAGAGATGTTAAGAAAAATAAAGGTAATGGAGAAGCCAAAAAACTTACATGCATGACACATGGACATGAATTAAGGGGGCATTGGTGGAGGGATTGGGGGGTACTGGGTAGAGGCAGGCAAAGGGTGAAAAATTGGGACAACTATAGGCATAATCAATAAAATGTATTTTTTAAAAAGAACAAACAAAAAAGACAACTTAGCACTACTAGAGCCAACGTATGGAAAAAACCAGAGTGAACTTTTGTCCAACCCAGTAGTTGTAGATTTCAATAATGGGTAGAATAGAACAACTAGAATAAGATTAACAATCAAATAGAAGAATTGGACAATGCTATAAACCAACTATTTACAGAACTCTCCACATAACAGGAGAGAACATACATTCTTCTCAAGTGTACCTGTGACATTTTTCAGCCTAGATCATAGGCCATAAAAAATGCCTTAATGAATTTAAATTATAGAGGATAGAAATAATTAAAAGATTGTTTTAATAAAATGCAAGGTAGAGATAATTATGAGGTTAAAAGGACAGAAATGATACTAAATGTTTTCCAACACTAGAAATCAATAATGGAAGAAAAACTGGAAATTTAACAAACATGTGGAAATTAAACACTCTCTTAGATAACTAATGGGTCAAAGAAGTTATCAAAAGTGAATTTAAAAAATTATATTTTCATTACCTTCCAAAAAATAAAATGCTTAGGAATAAACATATCTAGTGAAAACTTCAAAACATTGAAGAATGACATTAAAAAAGATACAAATGACTGAGAAAATATCTTGTGCTCATGAATTGGAAGAATAACTATCCATACTATCCAAAATGATCTACAGGTTCAAAGCAACCCCCATCAAAATTTCAATTTCATTTTTTTTTCAGGAATAGAAAAATCCTAAATTCATATGGAACCACAAAGGATACAGAATATCCAACCGATCTTGAGAGAAAACAAAGCTAGATACATTGCACTTCCAGATTTTAAAATATATTACAAAGCGGTAGTAAATAAAACAGTGGGTACTGGCATAAAGACAGATATATAAAACAACACAACAACAAAGGAAGCCCCAAAGTAAACCCACACATATACAGTCAACTGATTTTCAATAGGGATGCCAAAAATACAAAATGGAAAAAAGGATAGTCTCTCTAATAAATGATGTTGAGAAAAGAGTATATCCAAATGAAATAAAGTTGGATCTTTACCTTATACCACCACATACAAATATTATTCAAAATGGATTAAAGACTTAGGGAGATTTCAGGATGGTGGAGGAGTAAGTGGAGCTACACCAATCTCCTCCCAGGACCAACCTAGAACTACAACTTAATAGGGGAAAAAATCATCTGGAATAATTAACAGAACACCACCTGAAAGAATCCTTATAACCACAGACAGAAGAGGCCACTTCATCATAACATGACTGGTAGGAATTGTGGAAACTTGAGAGGGCTGGTTAGGCTCCCACTGGTGGCAGCTGAAGGGATGGAACCAGGGGCTCCACCTGAGAAAGGTGGGTTTTAAACCCCAAGCTGGACTTTCCAGCCTATAGCAACACAGCTGCGAATAAAACAGCATCCATCTGTGAAAAGCAAAAATATCACAGGATTTACTACCCTGAGAGCACTAGAGACAGAGGATTACTAAAGTGACCATAAATGAAAATACATTAGCACCCAGTTACCCTGGGCTCCAGCAGAGGGAGGGCAGAGTGGACTAGAGATGCTTAAGGAGAGTTTGGAGCTGTGGCTTTGAGAAGAGAAATGAGGGAGTAGCCAAGGGGGTACTAGTGCCGATTCATCCCCCACACCACAGGCAGGCTGTGCTGCATCAAGGGGCTTCCCTCTGAGGGGATGTCATAGCCCCATCCAATGGCACCTGAGCCTAATGACTGATCACAAATTCATTGATTTATAACTGAATCAACCTGTCCTGCCCAGTGGCATCTGAGCCTAGTGGCTGATTACAGATTCATTGATTTACTACTGAATCAATCTGTCCACTCAGCAGAGCCTGAGCCTGGTGGTTGATCATAGATTGATTGGATTACAGAAGAATCAATCTGTCCTGCCCAGCAGTGCCTGAGCCTGGTGGCTGATCACAGATTGATTGGATTACAACCGAATTTATCGGTCCTGCCCAATGGTGCCTAAACTTGATAGCGGAGCACATATTAATTGGATTAAAACCTGGATCTCTGGCTGGCTCCAAAAGACTGACCAGGCCCAGACTATGGAATGATCTAACATCACCTGAGGTGGATCCAGAAAGTAAAGAAATTGCACCTTTACACAACACAAAATCTCACCACAAATATGGGTACTCAAAAAAGCCCAATCTAAAAAATAAAAGCAAGCAAAAAGAGACATTAATAATGGGGAGAAAAAGAAAGTCCATACCTGAAAAGAAAGGAGGAATCCCCAGAAAGATCATTAAATGAAATAGAATCAAGGGAACTATTGGATATGAAATTCAAAATAATGATGATTGAAAACTCAATGAGCTCAGCAAGCTCAAAGAAAACTACAACTCCAGGGGGACTACAAAAACTCTGGGGAAGCTACTGAGAACTACAGCAGCATTAAAAATGACATAGAAACTATAAATTAGAGCCAGGAGGAAATGAAGAACACAATTTCTAAATTGAAGAGTACAGTAGAAGGAATCAAAAGCAAGCTAGAGAAAGAAAATTGCATCAGCGAGCTGGAGAACAATGTAGAAAAATATTCCAAGTGAGTGCAATAAAAATAAAGAGACCAAAAAAGAATGAAGAGATTTTAAGAGAGCTGCAGGACAACATGAAATGCAATAATATCTATATCATAGGGACACCAGAAAGAGAAGAGAAACAAGGGATGGAAACCTGTTTGAAAATGTAATGACAGAAAACTCCCCTAACTTGATGAGCAAAAATATCGCTCAAGTTCAGGAAGCACAGAAGGTCCCAATGAGGATGAACACAAACAGGCCCACTCCAAGACACATCATAATTAAAATGGCGAATTTCAAAGACAAGGAGAGATCCTAAAATAATCAAGAGAAAAATAGTTAACAACATACAAAGAGGCTCCAATACGGTTGTCAGCTGATATCTCAACAGAAACAATACAAGCCAGAAGAGAATGGTAAAAAATACTCCAAGTAATTAAAAACAAAGGCCTCCTGGCTGGTAGCACAGTGGATAAGGTGCCGGCCTGTGAACCCAAAGGTCGCAGGTTCGATTCCCAGCCCTGGCACATAACCAGGCTGCAAGCCAGGTCTCCAGTCAGGTCTGTGGTGGGAGGCAGGTCAAAAGCAACCATACATTGATGTCTCTCTCCCTCTCTGCCTCTCTCTCTTCCCCTCTTTCTAAAAATAATTAAAGTCTTTCAAAAAAAATCTTAAAAAAAAAAAAAAAAAAAAAAAGGCCTGAATCCAACAATACTCTACCCAGTAAGACTCTCATTCAAAATGGAAGGTGCAATAAGGCATTTCCCAGACAAAAGAAGGCTGAAAGAATATGTCTCCACCAAATGAACATTGCAAGAGATGCTAAAGGGCCTGCTTTAAAAAGATGAAGAAACAGAGAGACAGAGAGGAACACAGGTACAAAGGGGGAAAATGTTAATGAAGAAGTACCTACAAATAATAACCTTAAACATAAACGGATTAAGTACACCAATCAAAAGATACAGGGTAGCTGAATTGTTAAGAAAAAATGATTCACATGTATGCTGTCTACAAGAAACCCACCTCAGAACAAAAGATCAACACAGGCTGAAAGTGAAGGGATGGAAAAATATATTTCAAGCAAATGGACATGAAAAAAAGGCTCATTCTTATATGAGATAAAATAGATTTTACAATGAAGGCCATAAAAAGAGACAAAGAAGTACATTTCATAATACTTAAGGGAACAATCCAACAAGAAGATATAACCCTTGTAAACATATATGCACCCAAAATAGGAGCTCCCAAATATGTAAGAAAAATCTTGGAGGACTTCAAGAAGGATATCAATGGCAACAAACTAATAGGAGATCTTAATACCCCATTATCAACAATGGACAGATCTTCCAAGCAAAAAAACACCAAAGATATTGTGGCATTGAATAACACTCTAGATGAAATGGACTTAACTGAGAAAAAGAAACAGTCCATAACCAAAAGGAAAGGACGAATTCCTAACTGAAAGATCACTAAATGAAATAGAGGCAAGTAAACTATCAAATATAGAATTTAAAATAACGATGCTAGAGAAGCTCAATGAGCTCAGCAAGCTCAAAGAAAACTACAGTTCCAGGGGAACTACAAAGAACTCTGGAGAAGCTACAAGGAACTTGCTTCCACCCCAGAGAAGCAAAATACACATTCTTTTCAAATGCACATGGAACCTTCTCAAAGGTAGACCACATGGTAGGACACAAGACAAGCCTTCACTAACTTAAGAAAATTGAAATCATACCAAGCATCTTCTCAGATCATAATGACTTGAAACTAGAAACAAACCTCAAGGAAAAAAACCAAAAACATTCTTACTCATCCAGACTGAATAATATGCTTTTAAGAAATGAATGGGAATGTAATTGCACAAAACCCACCTAAATGATTGACAGGCACAGCAATGAAGATATACTCCAAAGGGGAGAAACCAGAGTCCTCCCTGCTGTCATTTCATGGTCTCGGACCCAACAAAATCAGACCTCACAACTGGCAGAGTCAGCGGCATGGTGAGGGCAAGTTTAACTGTTTTGGCAAATACCCTAAAGTGATGCCTACTGTGTCACCTTACATTCCTTATACATTCCTCTGCCCTGAAGTGAGAATGGAACCCATGATCTGCTTCTCACCAATGCAATATAACAAAACACCAGAAAAAAGAGAAAAAGCAAATGGACAGATCATGTTTCCTTCGCAGAAATTCCCTGAGCCTGGAGTCAGCCATAAACTTGAGATAAAAATAAGTTTTTATCTTTATGGAAGTTGCCTCTTTTAAGTTAAACTTTGTTGAACTTCACTTTTTTTTAATCCTGAAAGTGATCTGACAAAAATGAGGGTTATTTTTGGTATTTCCAAAGGACAGAGAAAGAAAAGGTAGTAGGATAAAATCAAAGAGAGAAGTTGAAGAAAAATAGAAATTGTCTTATCTGGTTTGTCCCCCATCAAGGACAGCCCTTGTTTCTTTCCCTAAATCAGAGCAGAATTCTCCAGTACTACTATTATAAATACCCACAATCCACCCACCATCCCCCTCCACTGCCACGTGATGTGGATGTTCTCTTTGAATTTTTCAGTCTGTATTTTTGGATTCTTTCAACCATGGAGTAAACTGAACTGAGGGATGGTATACAGGGTACAGGCAATAAAGTGGCAATAATTTTGCACCTCCTTATTTCATGTGTTTCTTATTATTTTTGAAAAACTTTTTCTAAGGTTATGATTTAACATTATTGTTTCAAACATAAAGTATTAAATTCTAAGAGCAACCATCATGTTGAAGGAATATGATATTAGAGCAACCATAACTTCTGGACTGCGTGCAGGGAAAACTGCTAAGGAAATTGCAGACTTCAATAACATCCCTTTACATAGTGTTGACAATGTGAAGAAGGTGTATGATGCTGATCCTGATATTGCGACACCAACAAGGAAAATTCATAAGGTACACAAGGATTGTGTAAGTCAAGATATTGCACACAAAATCCAGGAGACCATCAGTGAAGATCCAGGAAAGTCAATGCTCTCCGTAGCAAGAAAACTACAGATATCGGATGCAATGGTTCACAAGGTTATTGCTTAAGGTATCAGATACAGATTGTATGTTCTTAGAAGAGGCCAGTTGATGACACAGCAGACAAAGGAAAGGCACTTTGAAAAAGCAAGACAACTGCTAACAAAATTGAAAACTCCCAAAGAAAAAAGCCTTCTAATTTTCTTCTCCCATGCAAACACTTTTCAGCAGGACCAAATAGTCAACAGAAGAAGCAACAGGTGGCTCTGTGAGAATCTTAATGAAGTCCCAATTGTCATGAAAATGAGATTTCCTGCTACAGTGATGGTGTTAGGTGTTGTCAGCAATGAAGGGGATATCATGACCCCACATTTTTCCCCATGAGGCTTGAAGATGACTGCTGATGTTTACCTTGATGTTTTGAGAAAAGTAGTTGTACCATGGATGAAGCAAGTTGAAAATGGATGTCATTTCATCTTCCAAAAAGATGGTGCACCAGCACATAATGCCAAAAAGGTGCCAGAATGTCTCAGTGTCGATGTTCCTGAATTCTGGTCAAAGGAAATCTGACTGCCTAGTTCACCAGATTCAAATCCTTTAGACTATTATGTATGGAGCATTTGTGAGAGAGGAGTTAATAAACAACCTCATTCCAATAAAGAGGCTGTTAAAGCTAAGACTGAAAACATGATAAAGAAAAGTTCATTAGAGTGTGTTCAAGATTCTGAAGTCGAATGGAGTCTATTATTGCAGAAAATGGAGACTTTTTAAAAAAAGATTTTATTTACTATTTTCAGAGAGAGGGGAAGGGAGAGAGGCAGAGAGGGAGAGAAACATCAATGTATGGTTGCCTTTCACCTGCCTCCAGCTACGGATTTGGCTGGAGACCTGGCTTGAAACCTGGTTATGTTGCCCTGGCTGGGAATTGAACCAGCGACATTTGGGTTTGCAGACTGCCACCGACTTTTTAAACAATTAATAAAAATAATGACTGTGTTTATGTATTTACATATAAAAATACATTTATTTCAAAATATAACACTTTTATGGCATGTTACTTAGTTTGCTAAAATTTTGCCAATTTATCATGTTCATCCTGTAAATTTTTTTTTTTTTTTTTTTTTCATTCACCAATTCAGTTATTAACTAACCTGAAGAGGGTGAATTGGGAACTGCAGTTCTGAGCAATTCTAATGAGAGAACTTTGCCTCTGCACAATTATATGTCTCTATGTTTAGCAGAAATTTTTACACTAAAAGCATGTTTTCCAGGTTTTAAGGTGTGTTATTTTGTTTCATATTCAAGGTATACAGTTTGAAATTTCTGATATTCTACCTAGAATTTTAACAGCCAGAGTTTGGGGAATCCTCCATTCTGGGGATGATGCATAGTACTAGTAGAGTTTGGAATTTTCTGGCATCTGAATACATTGACTAATTTGCTGAGGAGTGGCTGAATCCAGTTTAACTGTCCACATACTTCTTAATGATGTATCTGTATGTACTTCCCCAGTTACTTTTTTACTGAATGTATTGGTGTAACATTGGGTAATAAAATTATATAGATTTCAGGTGAAAAAAGAATGGAAAAAGAAATGAGTGGGTTAATAATTAGATCAAGAAGAAATCAAAAAAGTTTCAGGAAACAAGTGAAAATGAATATGCAACAGCCCAAAACCTGTGGTACACAGAGAAGGCATTCCTCAAAGGGAAGTTCATAGCAATATAGACCTACCTAAAAAGGTTAGAGGAAGCTTATGCAAATAACCTAACCATAAAGCTGTGAGGACTAGAGGAACAACAAGCAAACAAAGCCCAGAACAAGTACAATCAAGGAAATAATCAGAGCAGACTTAAATGATATAGAAATGAAATTAGCAATTCTACTGCTGGGATTATATCTAAAGAATCCTGAAACACCAGTTCAAAGGAACTTGTGCATCCCTAAGTACATAGTAGTGCTATTTACAATAGCCAAGTACTGGAAACAACCTAATATCCCTTCAGTGGATGAATGGATCAAAAAACTGGTACATTTACTTAGTGGAGTTCTATGCAGCAGAAAGAGAGAAGGAACTTCTACTATTTGCAATAGAATGGATAGAACTGGAGAGTATCATGCTTAGTGAAATAAGCCAGGCAGCAAAAGATAAATACCATATGTTCTCACTTAATACAAGAGACTAATGAACAAAACAAACAAATGAGCAGAACAGAACAAGATACACGTGGAAAAAAGCAGAATGATGGTGATGGGGAAGGGGGTAGAAGGGAGAAAGCCGGGAAAGGGTTTAGTTGAGCAACAATGTGAAGGACTCATGGACTTGGACAATGAGCTGGGTACTGACTGCGGGGTGGGGCAGGGAAGAGCAATGGGGGAAAAATGAAAAACTGTAAACAATAATAAACAAAAAATTTTAAAGTAACTTTTTTTAATTAAAAATTTTATTTTAAGACTTTATTCATTATTTTTAGAGAGAGGGTAAGGGAGGGAGGCAGAGAGAAAGAGAAACTTCAATGTATGGTTGCCTTTCACCTGCCTCCAGCTGCAGATCTGACTGGAGACCTGGCTTGCAACCTGATTATGTTCCTTGGCTGGGAATCAAACCAACGACCTTTGGATTTGCAGGCCTGCGCCTATCTACTGAGCCACCAACCAGGGCAAAAGAAGTCACTTTATCAGAGGTTTTGCTCTTTGACCACAATGTGAAACTGTAGTTCAATAAAAACTTTAAATTAGAAACAGTATTATTTGTAAGTTTAAAAATACACTACTGCCCTGGCTGGTAGCACATTGGATAAGGCGCCGGCTTGTGAACCCAAAGGTCGCAGGTTCGATTCACCAGCCAGGGCACATAACAAGGTTGCAAAACAGGTCTCCAGTCAAGTGTGTGGCTGGAGGCAAGTGAAAAGCAACCATACATTGGTGTCTCTCTCCCTCTCTGCCTCTCTCTCTTCCCCTCTTTCTAAAAATAATTAAATAAAATCTTTAAAAAAATTAAAAAATAAAAATAAAAATACACTCCTAACTTATATGTAAAAGAATTAAGTGTAATTGGAAAACTTTATTACATGTCAAAGTGTGAAGTGCAGCTAAATATTACACTTAGAAGGAAATTTATGAATTTTAAAGGCTTATGCTGAGAAAAAAAAGAAAAACAAAAAACTGTAACTGCAATCAATTAGTGAATTGTATGTATAAGAATTTTAAAAAGAATAAAAACTATTATTAACAGAAGAAATGTATAAATAATCCAAAATTAGATCTAAAGACAAATCATTAGAACTACTATGTGAATTCAGCAAGTTTACTGGATACATGGTTAGTATTTTTAAAAGTCTATTGTCTTCCTATATGCAACCAATAAACATTTAGATATATACTTTTAAACAATCCTGTTCATAACAGCAACAAAATAAGGTCTCCAGGGAAAAAGCTTAGAAAAATGTATTATAGATTTATGGAAAAACATAAGAGTTTATTGAAAGACACTAAAGAAAGCCTAAATAAATAGAAAAGTCGGGAGCAAAAAGGGGATGGATGTAATACAACAATAATAAAATTTAAAAATAAATAAATAAATAAATAGAAAAGTCTTCATGGACAGAGAGACTAAATGTTACAGACTTATCAGTTTTCTCAAAGTAAGGTAGACAATGTAATTCTGATTTAAAAAAAATTTTTTTTTTACTTTATTATTTCCAGAGAGAGAGGAAGGGAGAGAGGCAGAGAGGGGGAGAAACATCCATGTATGGCAGCCTTTCACCTACCTTAAGCCATGGACCTGACTGGACACCTGGCTTACAACCTGGTTATGTGCCCTAGCTGGGGAATAATTGAACCATCAACCTTTGGGTTTGCAGGCCAGTGCCTTACCCATTGTGCTGCCAGCCGGGGCTCTAATTCTGATTTTTAAAAAATTTGTACAGAGTTGAGCTTTTAACATTTTTTTTCTATAATTCCATGACATTTTAAAGTTTAAGCTTAAGAGTAAGAGGTAATGAAGCTTGAGAATTCAAAGGGAGACAGAGCTTTAATAGTGCTCTGATTGACTATCTCAGAAATAATCACATATCAGGCACACAAAATTGGCAGATTTTAGAAACTTGGCTACTTACATTTTGCTATAGCTTTTCCTATTGTTAATAACTATCAAGTCCTTAAATTAGCTTTTACTCTGAGTCAAAATGAGAGCGAGGGGCTGGAGGGACTATGTCACATCTCTTTCCCAGGTATGCAGAGGATGATGAAAGGGAATCACAGCTACAAGGGCAAGGAAGAAGACTGAGACCTAGGTGCCAGCCACAAGGAAGGAATGAGAATTTGGGAACACAAGTAAGCCGGAAAAGACCTGTGGAGCTTTCTAATAGGCTGCTTATAGCCAATGATAAACAATACAAACAATATTAAATAAAAAACAGGGTGGGAGCAAAGGTAAATAAGCTACTTGGGCTAGTTGTAGGTTATTCTCTGTACTATGATCAAGTTCCAAATTTGATTTTGAGAATTTTCACTGCCAAGGGAAAAAAAGTAAAATATAACAAATATTACAGTGTTCAGTACTAGAAATAAGGCAACATGTTAAGTCTATAATAAATCCCTAACTAGGGTCTATGAGAGAGGCAGAGGTAGAGAAACATCAATGTATGGTTGCCTTTCACCTGCCTCCAGCTACAGAGCTGGTTGGAGACCTGGCTTGTAACCCGGTTATGTGCCCTGGCTGGGAATCTAACCAGTGACCTTTGGGTTCACAGGCTGGAGCCTTATCCACTGTGCCACCAGCCAGGGCTCAAGTGTAGTTTTTAAAAAATAAATTATATTTAGTCCTAAAAAAAAAATGTTACTTGTGCACATATTGGCTTACTGACCAAACTATTATCAATTCAATGATGTATTATAATATTGTATTTTTTACTGTTTTCAGTAGAGGCTCTTAATACACCTATATATGTAGCTTTCTTGTATTAACTTAATGTGATCAAAGAGTAGAATTCAGAGTTCCTGGAGGAGTGGATAAACTAGCCAATCCTTTTTAGTGTCTCTGAAAGCTCTTAATAAAACTGAGTTCATTGGTTAAAAAAGCAAACAGTTGTATTAAGAACAGAAATATCAATGCATAATGTTTATTTATTTTGAAATGTCATTAGCCACTGTATGACTAGAAATGGAAATTTCCACCAAAATATAAATCTCTAAATTGACAGATTTATATGAAGTGAAAATTGCAGTAAGCATCCAAAACAATTGGGGATAAGAGTCATTCAACTATATGCATAACCACCTCGAAATAAGCTCTGTTGTCTTCTAAGTTTGCTGAGTGCAAATAAGGAAGAAGGATTCCATGACTACTTGTTTCTTTCTGTGGCACTGAATGGAGCCTGCTCAGTTAAATGACTTCAATGGCAGGCTATTTCAGAAGGTGGATGCAAGGACAGTGTAATATTTATAGTGTGGCTGCCAGTGAGCATGGTCGAAGCATGCTTAAGCTCATTGTGGAATGATGATCCCTAGCTTACTTAGCCAAGGTAGTTTGAAATATATTACCTAAGACAAAAATATCCCCAGAGCCAACTACTTTTTCTTTTTTTAAGCTTTTATTTATTATTTTTAGAGAGAGGGAAGTGAGAGAAGCAGAGAGAGAGAGAAACATCAATGTATGGTTGCCTTTCACCTGCCTCCAGCTACGGACCTGGCTGGAGACCTGGCTTGCAACCTGGTTATGTGCCCTAACTGGGAATCAAACCATCAACCTTTGAGTTTGAAGACTGGTGCCTATTCTCTGAGCCACCAGCCAGGGCCACAGAGCCAACTCTTAACTAGCATCTTAAATGCCATCTAGTGATAACATAATGTGTGGAATTAGAAAGAAATGCTCCTGGAAGGAGAAAAGATGGAAGACACGGAGCAGAGATACTGGCAGAAGAAGAAAGCCTTCTGTTGCTGCTCACAGAGCTGCCATTTGTTCCAGGGGCACTCCGGGCTTCTCACCATACTTTCATCAAAACCGCTTCTCTACTGCTCTTGCTTCATGAACTCAGGCACTGTATGAGCTACTTTTTGCTAGGTCTTCACAATTGTTAAACAGCATGAACAAATGATCCTGAATCACTAGATCACCCACACACATGCGCGCACACACACACACACACACACACACACACACACACACCAGGGTGGTCAAAAGTAGGTTAAATTATCAGCCATCATTACCTAAAAGATAAATCGTAGGTAAGGACACAAAATAATAACAACAACAATAAGGAAAGAACAAAGACAAATAATACAAATAAATAATGCAACAACTAAAAATAAATAATACAGGAATAAACTTTCTGTATTTACAACTGTAAACCTACTTTTGCTCACCCCTGTACATTAGACATCAGAGCCACAATGAAGCAGAGAAAAAAATATTCAGAAAATTATCTAATAATACATGAGATTATTTTGGTCCTTGTTGCTGCTAATTAATAAGGACTGATTTTTTATTTTGCTCTGAAAGATCATTTTATTTGAACATATTAATTTCTTATCACTTAACACTGTAAAGATAAAGCAATATAAAATAGGCTAAGAGTGGCTGGCCTTCAAGAACTTCTATCTTCAAGTTTTTATTCATATACCAATCCTCTCAATCCTGGAGCTACTCAAAGATGAAATATGACTATAAGAAGAAAAACTATATTTCAGACAGGTTCAGTGGTATGTGTGCTACAGCAAAGTCTGGTTATTCTGGTTATAGAAAACAGTTTTATTTCAAACCTGCATTGATATAAAAGTAAGATATTATTCAGCACAGATTAATTTCTGCTAAAATGTAGGTTCAATCCAACATTGTGCCAATTTTTGCATTTATGATAGACCCTGTTTTTAAATACTAGAGGTTAAATTTTCATCACCAAAAAATGAGAATAACAGCTACTACTAAGGTAATGAACTGAAAATTTATTCCCCTGTATTGCTTTGAAAATATAGCCCTAGGTTGTTAAGAGAAAATATGACTTTATCTAAATGTCTTTTTTTTAACTAGAATTCTTTAGTCATCATTTATTATTGGCTTATCATTCCCCTTCTTATTTGTCCCTAACCAATTAAACACCAGTGTTTCTCAATTCTTCCACTAAGGACAACTTTTTCTCCTACTCCTTTGCACACAGGATTTGTCAAAACTATTTTGCCCAAATTGGCCTCAACTGCACTAACTCTTCTTCCTGTAGACAGGAAGAAGCCATAAGCACGTTACTCAGACGACTTTTGCACCTTTGCTGCTGTCTAGTCTCCCTTAGTGCACATACTAGCAGTCTTCTAAGCAGGAAAAGATTTCCAATTTTGTAGATGATCTCAGGTAAAGCTCCAACTACATCAAATACCTGCCCCATCATTTTGCCAGCCCAGCACAAAGTGGAGTCAATTTTTGTTTCAACTCTCATAAGACTTCCTAGAGCAGCATACTGAAGATCATTATGTTCTTACGAGTTTCCCTTCACTATCTTTGGAAGCAATGCCACATCTGACTTATATCTCCTGGCTCAACTTTACCACTCCTTTTAGAACACTACCACAAGTTGCAGTCTCCTTAAGACCATTAATTTTTCACAGTTTGTTAATATCAAAAGACCTAAGAACAATAAGTCAGGGTTCTGAAGTAAAGTCTGTTAGAGGTACTGGAATTTTCTTCAATATGTACTCACAAACAATTTTAGTATTGTATTTCAGGTGAGTAGAAATTGGAATAATAGTGGCTCCTGCTACTCGCACAAATGCAAGGATCTATTTATATTATTCTTTAACCTGACTTTTACCCTTTTACCAAGTGCATTTTATTTTGTATTAAATAGAATCAAAATACACTTTAGTTTCTTGGTTTCTATAGCAGTCAGCTGTTCAGAAGTCTGAGGCTGAGAACATGACTCATTACATGCTATCAACAGAAGAGCTGCATCCATTTCTGCTACACTGGTCAGCATAGTAGCCATCAAAATATTGTGGCCAGGACAGTCAACAAAGGAAACATGTCTGACTAATGAAGTTCCCTTTGATCCCTGTAGGAAACTCATCAGGTGTACTACTTCCACAGGATCTATAGCATTCTGGCTGAGGCCAGCTTGAGTCATTTAGCTTATAAATCTTAGCATTAACATACCCAAGCTTGATTGTAATATTCCTTTCTATTTAATTTTTGAACTTGACTTATATCTCCTGGCTCAACTTTACCACTCCTTTTAGAACACTACCACCAATTACACTCCCCTTAAGGCCTTAAGTGTGAACTCCAGAAATAGATTTTACAACTACGTATTTCCCATGAGCTACATGATTGATTGTGCCTACATTAATTGTGGTTTGTCTGCTAATAACTTCATGTGAAAGTAACATCAATTTGGTAAGATTCAAGGTGGCTAGATTCTGGAGAGAAAGATGCAGCTGGCCCAGAGTCACTCCACCTTCACACCCCCTGGTCATCTTACCCAGAGAGAAGACTGATGTTTAACACCATATTTTCAGCATATAACTGTCTCAACCCATTTATAATATCATTAGGATCAACATTATTTAGAGATTGTCATTTTTTGGAGGAAAATTTTAAACTGCTTAGAGTTAATATCATGAGATTTTGATCTACTTGTGATTTCTTCATGAATAAAATGCAATAAATTAAAGCCAGCATACCTTCAAAAATGTTATTGGTTTAGGTTGGTGATATTTTTCCCACCAATTTTTCATTAATATTCCTAATTATAACACCAACCCACACACACACACACACACACACATATGCAAAATCACTGCCTTTTTAAATAATATGGAAGACTAGAAAATGTGAAACTCTTTCACCACAGAAAGTTAGAAATGATTGAAAACATGTAGTAAACAATCTTTTAAGTGCATAGGTGAATTTTAATAAAGTGAAGAAATTTCCAAGGTCTCCAAAACAAGAAACAGGAAAACAAAGCAGTAAGGATGGGAAAGAGAGATTTGGTTATCAGGGATATTTGGGTCATCAGAGCCACTCACTGATGGAGACAAGACCTTGAGACTACGAAAGCAAGAAATCAGAATTGAACTCCCCACACAGAATCAGATCTATTGAAGAGCTATAAACTGATGGCTAGGAGGCCCCTAAAAAATACTGCAAAGAGTATATTGACAGTGCATAAGATTGTGCCACTTGCTGCCACAAGTGACTTCAGGTGGGAAAAAACATCTTGTGAGAAAGTCCGCCTTTAAGTTGGTTTGGCATTTATTTTAGTTTCATGGTTTGGGTACCTTCAAGCCAAGAAATTAACTAATTATAGGCAGGTAATATTCTTGTGAGGCCTGAAAGGAACAAAGAGAAGCAAGATGCTCTAGAGGGAACCATCTAAAATCCAGGCTACACAGGATTTCTATGAGACTCATTTTCCAAAATACAAAACTCAAAAGGCACAATCTTCCATGAACAAGTATCAGCAGGTAGAGCCAGACTAAATTCCTGATAATTTAAAATAATAAAAACATCAGCTCAAGTTGTCAAAAAAGAATGACAAAGTAGGCAATAAAAACATAATAAAAGTCCCTGGCTGGTGACACAGTGGATAAGGTGCTGGCCCACAAACCCAAAGGTCACTGGTTCAATTCCCCAGCCAGGGCACATAACCAGGTTGCAAGCCAGGTGTCCAGCCAGGTCCATGGCTAGAGGCAGATGAAAGACAACAATACATTGATGTCTCTGTCCTTCTCTGCTTCTCTCCCTTCCTCTCTCTCTGAAAATAATAAATAAAATCTTTAAAAAAACATAATAAAAATGTAAAAATGTTTTAAAGTGTACTTTAGAAAACAAAGTAAAATTATAGAAATGAAAAATATAGTCATTGAAATAAAAATCAATAAAAGTTTAAACAGGTGAACACAACTGAAGATAAGGTTACTCAATTGGATAATAGACCTGAAGAAATTCCTAGAATAAGAGTGGTGTGGGAAGAGAAAGAGAAAGAGGGGTGTGGGAAGAGAAGGTCCCCAGCCATGGACCAGTAGTCATCTGTGGCCTGTTAGGACCCCTGTGGCACAGCAGGAGGTGAGCGGCAGGAGAGTGAGCAAAGCTTCATTTGTATTTTCAGCCATTTCCCAATTCTCACATTACTGTCTGAGTGCCACCTGCTGTCAGATTAGCAGTGGTATTAGATTCTCGTAGGAATACAAAACCTACTGTGAACTGCACATACAAGGGATCAGGTTGTGCCCTTCTTAAGAGAATATAATGATTGATAATCTGAGGTGCAGCTGAGGCAGTGATGCTAGTGCTGGGAAGTGGTTGCAAATGTAGATTATCATTAGCAGAGAGGTTTGCACAGAGACCGTAATAAATCAATGGCTTGCAGATGCATATCAAAACCAATCAATGAGTGGCAATAACAAGCTGCATCTGGTGGCAAACTTTATAGTGACAAGTGAGTTGATGTACTTCAATTGTACAGTTGCATCTTGTGGTATGCTTTAAAGTCAGAATCCAACATTTATTTTTGTTTATGTATGCCCTGCCCATTATTTACCACTTCCGTCAGTACCCCTTTTCCGCACTGCACACTTATCAAATGCAGTCACAATTTTGGTAAGCCCACAGGCTAACCCTAGCCAAAATGAGTAAAAAACAAACTTGGCTGGAGAGCTTATTTGAAAAGGATGAAAGACCCAATAATGAGACTCTAAGACTGTCAACAAAAAGAAAGCTGTACTTAAAATACCAAGAGCCCTTAAATTACGGTTCATTGCAACAGGTGATTCACATTCTCTAAGCCCACTTTATATAATATGTGGTGACCAGCTATTCAAAGAAGCCATGAAACACTCAAAACTGCTTTACCACATGGAGACCAAGGACCCTGCATTAAAAATAAGCCTTTGGAGTTTTTCTTTTGTTCCTTTTTAAAAAGAGTTTGGGTTGCATGCCAGCCCCAGGCTACAGCTTAGGTCCAGAATTTATTTTATTTTATTTTAAAATAGTTTATTTATTTATTTTAAAGAGAGGGGAAGGGAGAGAGAAAAAGGGAGAGAGAAACATTGAGGACCAGGCATGTGCCCTGACCAGGAAATGAACTGGTAACATTTGGGTTTGCAGGACAGCACTCCAACCACTGGGCCACACCATTCGAGACACCTTTGGAATTTTTCAAAAAAAAAAACAACAACACATGAACACAGAGAACAGAAGCAATTATTAAAGGCCACCACTTCATCAAATGTGTCTGCACTGAGAGCATAATTCTTAGTGGCTCACCACATTGCTAAAGCTAAGAAGCCCATTACTATTGGTGAAGAGTGGTGAAGGGTCCTGCCACTGCTAAAGACATTTGTCATGAATTTTTAGGAGAGGCTTAAGTTCAAAGGCTGGCATGTGTTCTTTCAGGTAGACCATAACTAGACAAACTGATGAAATAGCAGAAGATATTAAGGCACAATTGTTAAAGAGGATTAATGAGTCACTGTGCTATACCATTCAGATTGACAAGTCTATGGATGTTGACAAAACAACAGTGCTTGTTCTTGTGCAATATATTTTTCAGGAGGACGTGCACGAAGATGTTATGTGCACTTTTGTTGCCAACTAATACCATAGTTATGGAACTATTCAAGTCTTTGAATGATTACATATCTCAGGAAACTGACTTGGTCATTTTGTGTCAGTATATGCATGGATGAAGTGGCTGCCATGACTGGATGGCTTTCTGGTTTCATGACCCAGGTCAAAGAGGTCACTTCTGAATGTGAGTCTACTCACTGTGTCATCCATAGAGGAATGCTGGCTAGCCAGAAAATGTCACCCGAATTGACTATTTTGCAGGATGGGATTAAAATTATCAACCATATTAAAGTGCATGCCCATAAGTCACATCTGTTCCTGCAGCTCTGTGAGGAGGTGGATGCAGAGCACACACGTCTTCTTTTATACACAGAAATGAGATGGCTTTCTAAGGGTAGATCACTGGTCAGAGGTTTTGAGTTACAAGAGCCGCTCCAGAGATTCTTTTAGAAAAGCAGCCACCACTGGCAGCACATTTCAGTGAGACAGAATGGGCTGCAAAACCTGCTTACATGTGTGACATATTCAACCTGCTCAATAAATTCCATCTGTCACTCCAGGGTAGAACAACAACTGTGCTCAAATCAGCAAATGAGTGGCAGCATTCAAATCCTAACTGGAATTATGGGGGTGATGAGTGAACATTAGGATTTTTGACATATTTCAAACATTAGCAGAGATTCAGTCAGGGCCTTCTTTCAGCCAACTGGTGCATGAGTACCTATCTCAGCCTTCAAAAGAGTTTGATCATTACTTCCCAATGACAAAAGACCCCCCAAACTGGGAAGGAATGGATCTGTGACCCATTTGTGAATAAGCGATGTGAATTTACTTTGGGCTAGAAGAGGATCAACTGCTTGAGATCGCAAATGATAATGGTCTTAAAAGTATGTTTGAGACAACTTCAAATCTCCATTTGTTCTGCATTAGAGTCAAGGCAGAACATCCTGAGATTGCCACAAAAACACTGAAAAGCCTGCTTCCACTTTCGACATCGTATCTTTGTGAAGCAGGGTTTTGTGCAGCGACAGCAACCAAAATGAGATTTCAGAGTAGACTAGACATAAGCAATACACTTCGGTGTCACTGTCTCCCATTACCCTAAGATGGGACCATCTAGTCGCAGGAAAACAAACCCAGGGCTCCCACTGATTCTGCATTATGTTAGTTGTATAATTTATACAAATTATATAATTTCATTATATACTACAATGTAATAATAATAGAAATAAAGTGCACAATAAATGCAATGCGCTTGAATCATCCCCAAACCATTCTCCACTCCCCTACCCCCTGGTCTGTGGAAAAATTGTCTTCCACAAAACTAGTCCCTGGTGCCAAAAAGGTTGGGGACCACTGATAAACCAGTGTTATCATCATCACAATCTAACTAACTCCAGAGTATTTTTACCACCCCAAAGAGAATCTCTGTATCTTAGCAGTTGCTCCTCATTTCCTCTTTCCCCTTAGTCACTGGAAACCACAATTTTACTTTCTGTCTCTATGGAATTGCCTGTTATGGACATTTCTTATAAAAAGAATTACATAGCCCTGGCTGGTGTGGCTCAGTGGATTGAGTGACAGTCTGTAAACCAAAAAGTTGCCATTTTGATTCCCAGTCAGGACACATGCCTGGGTTGAGGACTGAGTCTCCAGATGGAAGCGTGCAAGAGACAAGCAATCCGTGTATCCCTCAGGCATCAATGTTTCTCTCCCTTTCTTTCTCTCTCCCTTCCCCTCTCTCTAATAAAATAAATTAAAAAGCTCATTTAAAACAAAAAAGAATTATATAATATGTGGCCTTTTGTGATTGGCTTTTGCTTGGCTTAATATTTTCAAGGTTCACACTGTAGTATGTATAAGTACTTTGTTACTTTTTAAGCTGAATGATACTACATTTTTGTGTATCAGTTTGTCATTTGGCTATACCAATGTAGTGGGAGTATTGCAGAAAAGCTTCCATGCCCTCTTCAGTACACCACCTCTCAGCTCTTCAGTATGTTCACCAACTCAGAAGCTCTCTGAACCTCATTGTTGAGAGGTTTGTATGGACTGCACAATCATGCTTGACTAAATCACTGGAAATTGGTGATTGAACTCAATCTGCAGAAGCCCTCACCTCACCTGAGGAGAACATGGCTCCTCTTCCTAGTGACTGGTCCCTACTCTGAAGCTATGTCTAGAAGCTCCAGCCAGGACCCATTTCATTAGCTAACAAAAGGTAGTCTTATCACTCAGGAGATTCCAAGGGAATATCTGCCTGAAAGGGGGTGGGGGCAAAGATCAAATATATTTCTTCTTATACCACAATATCATATAGCAATATTTGATTTTTGAACCCTGAGAATATAGTAGGTACAAAACTCTAAACTAAACTTTAAAATATGCAGCTGAAATGTTTCTCTCTGTTTTGTGTAGTATCTTAATGTAACAAACATCATGTCTGAAACCCTTTCACAACATCTGCCATCTTCCTTCCAACTGGGAAGAGAACACTTTTTTAAAAAATCCAAGAAGCCCCTCATAGGTTGTTATTCTCTTCTATCTACAACTTATCACCAAGGTATTGTCTCTCCCCAAAGTTGCATAATGGTGCATCCTTGACTAATTTCAAGATAACGCTAACTATTTTTTCCTTAAAGTATATTTTATTGATTTTGCTGTTATAGGTGTTTCAATTTTCCCCTTCAGTACTCCTTTTCCCAGTACCTCCCTTCCCCCCAGTAATCCCCACCACACACACCTCTTAGTTCATGTCCATGGGTTGTGTGTGTAATTTCTTTGGCTTCTCCCTTCCTTATGCTAATTTTACCATCTCCCTGCCTATTTTGTTCCTACCAATTATGCTTCTTAATCCCTATACCTTTCCCCCAATTCTTCCACTTCCTCCTCCCCACTGATAACCCTCCAAATGATCTCCATACCTATGATTCTGTTCCTGTTCTGGCTTTTTGCTTAGTTTGTTTTTGTTTTTATGTTTTACATTCAGTCGTTGAAGTTTTGAGTTGTTGTCATTTTATTTTATTTATTTTTTTAATTTAATTTTATTGTAGTTGTATTACATCCATCCCTTTTCCTCCCTGTTGTCATTTTAATGTTCATAGTTTTGATCTTCTATTTTTAAAAAAAATTTAAATAAAATAAATAAATAAAATTCATTCCAATGGACAGAGAGCTGAGAGGGGCTCAGTTTCAGGTCAGGAGATCTAGGGAGGGGTCCCAGGCCCATGGGCCACACTTACCCAGCTCAGAGTCTGTCATAGGCAGGTGGTTGTCCACCCATGATCTTCTTTTTCTTAAATAAGCCCTTTTAACATTTCATGTAATAATAGCTTGGTGATGATAAACTCCTTTAGCTTTACCTTGTGTGGGAAGCACTTTATCTGCCCTTCCATTCTGAATGATAGCTTTGCTGGATAGAACAATCCTGGTTGTAAGTCCTTGCTTTTCATCACTTTGAATACTTCTTGCCAGTCCCTTCTTGTCTGCAAAGTTTCTTTTGATAAATAAGCTGATAGCCTTATGGTAACTCTTTTGTAGAAAACTCTCTTCTCTTGCTGCTTTTAAGTTTCTCCCCTTTGGCATTTTAAATATGATGTGTCGGGGTATGGTCCACCTTCGGTCTAGCTTGTTTGGGACTCTCTGTGCCTCCTGGACTTGTATGTCTATTTCCTTTGCCAAATTAGGAAACTTTTCTTTCATTATTTTTTCAAATAAGTTTTCAATTTCTTCCCCTTCTTCTTCTGGCACCCCTATGATTTGGATGTTGGTATGTTTAAAGTTGTCCCAGAGGTTCCTAAGCCTCTCCAAGTTATTTTTTATTTGTTTTTGTTTTTGATTTTTGCATTCTTGTTTCTTTTTTCTGTCCTGGTTGAATGCTTATTTCTTCCTTTTGTTCCAAAAGGAACAAAAGGTTCCCTATATGTATGTGTGTATATTTTTTCTATTTATTTTGTGTAACTTTCATCTCTCTCTCTCTCTCTCTCTCTCTCTCTCTCTCTGTCTCTCTTGCCATACTCTATGGATTCTTTGAGTATCCTTATCACCGGTGTTTTGAACTCCACATCTGATAGGATGGCTATCTCTATTTTCTGGGGTTTTGTTCCATTCTTTGATTTGGGCCACATTTCCTTGCCTCCTCCATTTGGCAGCCTCCCAGTGTTTGTTTCTGTGTATTAGGTTGAGCTGCTTTGACTCCCTGTCTTAGGAGCAAGGCCTATGTAGCAAAGGTTCCTGTAAATCGCTTGGGGTGAAACCTTAAGTAATTGCCAAGGTGGAGCTACCTGCTTCACCACTTTGTGGCTCTGCTTGTGGTGTGGTACTCAGAGAGTGGACAATGCTACTGCCTGGCTTCTGACAATTTGCCTGGCTCTCACCCCATTTCAGTCACTTTACCCACTTTCCGTGTGCTATTGGCACCCTTCCAGGTGCAATCCTGGGGTTTGCATCTCTTCTAAGACCATGCAAGCCCTTTAAATGATAAAAATCTGGCAGTTTCTTCAATTATGCCAACCATCACTGGACTTTACAGCCAGAGGCAATGGGGTTTTATCATCCTAATGCTGGAACCCTGGGCTTGCCTGGTCTGGCTTGTGATTGGGATCGCTCTCTCCCAAGAAAGCTCTCCTGATTTTTATCCACCACACAGGAATGTGGGACTGTCTGTTCTGCTGCAGCTGCTTGTCAGAACCTCACCACCACTCCGTCCTATCTTCACAACTCCACCCCTTCTACCCATCTGGATGAATGTGGCATCTTTAAATTCTTGGTTGTTAGACTTCCATATAGCTCAATTTTTCTGACAGTTATAGTTGTTATTTGTTTTTGAGATCTGTAGTTCTTTCTATGGTTGCATGAGGAGGCAAAGCATGTCTACCTACAGTTTCATCTTGACTGGAAGTCCAGCACTAACTATCTTTGACTACAATTTGAGAAAGAACAAATTTCCTTTATCTGGGGAGAAAATAATCCTAAACCATCTGCCTCTTAATGGTCTAACACATTGACTAAAAGACAAACATGGTCAAATGTAAGAGGATGGCAAAAATGCCATACCATGTAATGGCTACAAAAAATTAAAATGAGGCAGTTGCTGCTCCAAAACTCCTCCTGAGGCAACTGCTGCTAAAAGTCTATGAATAAGGTTCTGGAGACCACAGGATTGTCAATAAAAAATTCAAATGAATAAGCCAAAAAAAAAAAAAAAAGTCAGTAAATTGGTGGTCAAGGTAAACCAGTGGGAGAAATGGGACTCCAAAAGAAGTCAGTTGCCATCTAGGAAGCTATTGTTTGATAACACAAAACTCGGAACCCTCAGAGGCCTAACCTTCATGTACAGTACATTTAAATATTGGGTGGCTGATAAGGCATGGCAGGTTATATTTACCAAAGGTTATTTGTATTTTTAAAAGGAATTAACTTCTAAAACAATAAAATGGTTTAATTTACTCAAATATTTGTTGCGCACCTACTCTGGGGGTATGATGGTGAGCAAAACAGAAACTTTTTGCCAAGGTCATGGAGTTTAGGAGCTAAATGTAAAGCCAAATATTAATCAAACACTAGCATATGTGCAGTTGTGAACTGAGTTAAATAAGTGCTCTGAAAAGAAGGAGAATGTTTCTTTGAGAGTTTATATGAAAAAACATGATGAAGGAAGTACCCTTGAAGAAATAAGCATTAAACTGGATAAGTTGGGTTGAATGGTCTGAGCTTTAAACAGGATTTTTACCAGAGGGTTGTTATGTTAGTTCGCTAGGGCTGTCATAAACAAAGTCTCACAAATAGGTGACTTAAACAAAAACTTACTGTATCACAATTCTGAGTGAGAAGTCTGAAATCAAGGTGTCAGCAAGATTATCTTCTTCTGAAAATAGTGAAGGACAATCTATTTCATGTCTCTTACCCAGATTTTGATTGTTTGCTGGCAATTATCTGTTTCTTGGCTTGAAGATCTCTGCTTTCACCTTCATATACCATTCTCTTTGTGTGTGCATTTGTATGTAAAATTTCCCTTTTTATGAGGACACCAGTAATATTGAATTAGTCATTAATTATAGCTGCAATGTCATTTCCAAAGAAGGTCACATTTTGAGATTCTTGAGGCTAGGGCTTCATCATATGTATTTTGAAGGCATGCAGTCAATCCATAATAGTTGGGGAAGAGACAATAGGAAGTAAGGAAGGTCTCAAACTAACCTTCCGACTCTCTCATAGGATTGCATTTATACAAGAAGGATCAAGAAGCTTATCAAAGAAAAAACTGAGGCTATAGGGCTTTGGTTAATTGTATGGTAAAAGTACCAGGGAACACAGTGCAAAGCTTGGGAAGTGGGAGAGGTTTGGGTTAAGAATAAAGAAGCATAAAGTATTATGGGAATGGTGGTGGGGGAGGTAGAGAAAATGGATCAGGAGTACTAACTTATACTGAAGTCTCTGACTGACAATACCAGGCATAAGAATAAGGGTGGCTTTAATCTCAGATTCTTTTTGAGAATGGTAAAAGGACCTGGATTACCCAGTCTAGAGCAATGTCAGCCTTAGAGGGCATAGTCTGTGCTTTCTTTCTTTTTTTTATTTTATTTTATTTTTTTTTTAATTTTTTAAAAATTTTATTGTTGTTGTATTACATCCATCCCTTTTTTGCTCCCCTCTGTCCCCCTCCCCACCCACCCTTTCCCCCCAAAGTCAATCCCACCTGTTGTCCATGTCCATGGTTCCTTTATACTAGGTTCTTGTCTAAGCTGCTCCCCTTCTTTGCCTC
>PVIW01009037.1:0-55132 GCA_004026585.1 Noctilio leporinus | reverse complement strand
TGGCTTTCTCTGTTTCTTCATTTTATTTGTTTACTTATTTTTATAGCAGACCCTTTAGCATTTCTTGCAATGCTGGTTTGGTAGAGATGTATTCTTTTAGTCTTTTTTTGTCTGGGAAGCTCCTTATTTCTCCTTCTATCTTGAATGAGAGCCTTGCTGGGTAGAGTATTCTTGGTTGCAGGCCTTTGTTTACCATGACCTGAAATACTTTTTGCCATTCCCTTCTGGCTTGAATTGTTTCTGTTGAATAATCATTTGATAGCCTTATTGGAGCCCCTTTGTATGTTTGTCTTTTCTCTCTTGATGCTTTTAGGATTCTCTCTTTGTCTTTGAAATTAGCCATTTTAATAATAATGTGCCTTGGTGTTGGTCTGTTTGGGTTGATTCTCATTGGGACCCGCTGTGCTTCCTGAACCTGATTCATGTTTTCACTCATCATGTTAGGGAAATTTTCTATCATGACTTTTTTGAACAGGTTTTCCATTCCTTGTTTCTCTTCTCCTTCTGGTAATCCTATGATACGGATGTTGTTACGTTTCATGTTGTCCTGCAGCTCTCTTAACCCCTCTTCAGTCTTATTCAGCCTTTTTTATTCTCTTGTACTGTCTTGGAGTATTTGTCTACATTATCCTCCAACTCGCTGATCCGGTCCTCTGCTTCCTCTAGCCTACTGTTGATTCCTTTCACTGTATTCTTCAATTCAGAAATTGTATTCTTCATTTCCTCCTGGCACTTATTGATAGTTTCCATGTCCTTTTTCATGCTGTTGTAGTTCTCAGTAAGTTCCTTGTAACTTCCCTGGAGTTCTTTGTAATTTCCCTGGAGTTCTTTGTAACTCCCCTGGAGTTCTTTGTAATTTCCCTGGAGTTCTTTGTAGTTCTCCTGGAGTTGTTTACAGTTTTCTTTGATGTGGCTGAGCTCACTGAGCTTCTCTATCATCATTCTTTCGAATTCCTTATCTGATATTCCAGGTGCCTCTGTTTCATTTTGTGGTCTTTCTGGGGATTCTTCCTTTCCTTTTGGTGATGGACTGATTCTTTTTTTCCCCATTTTGGGTGTCTGTTCTTGCTTGCTCTTTATTTATTTATTTTTGTTCTTTCCTTGGGTTAACCTGCTTTGTTTCCTTGCCTTAGTTGAGCACCCTTCTGTGATTGGAGATTTGTGGAGTTCAGTGTTGCCGTGTCCCAGATTTTCTCCACTTGCTGTTCTTGGTGTGTCCTTTATTTGGGCTGTCTGGTTGTATTCTGGACCTGTGGACTTTTAGCAGAAACAAAAACAAAACAAACAAACAAAAAAAGAAGCCAAAAACAAAAAAAACAAACAAAACCAAACCAAACAAAAAAAACAACAACAAAAAAAATGTGAAAGGAAAAAAGAAATAAAAATTATAATAATAATAAGAAGAAAGGATTTAGATGGCTGTTCACCCGTAATAATCCCTGACTGGTCCAGGTGGAGCCTGAACCTGAGGGCTTTTAGCAGAGGGGAAAAAAAGAAAGAATAAAAGGGAGAAAGTCACAAGAGAAAGAGAAATCAATATTAATAAAGGAAAGGTTTAGGTGTCTGTTCACCCTTTATGGTCTCTGTTTGGTCCAGGTGGAGCCAGGACCAGTGGGTTTTATCAGGGAGAAAAGAAAGGAGAAAGAAAGAAAGAAAGAAAGAAAGAAAAAAAAGTGGGGGGTGGGAGACAGTCACAAGACAAAGAGAAATCAATGTTTATAAAGAAAGGTTTTAGCTGTGTATTCCCCCTTTATGATTTCTGATTGATCCAGGTGGAGCCAGAACCTGTGGGCTTTACCAGGAAGAAAAGGAAAAGAAAAATTTAAAAAAAAAAAAAAAAAAAGGAGGAAGGAAGAAAAGAATAAAGTAAGGGTTTAGAAAGGCTGGGGAAGGGAGGAATATTTAGATTGAGGACTGGGAATGCGTTATAGCCACAGAGTGAGTAGATTTTAATTTGAGAGTAGGGGGAGGGTCTTGGGTATTTAAGTGGATTGAGGTATGGTGGAGATTAAGAATATGTGAGAAATAACTTTTGCAAAGGATATGTTGGGGATTAATAGTTCATATTGCTCTCGGTATAACTCAGGTGCTTGAGATTGGCAGCAATCCCTTTCCTGAGGCTGCCTCTTTTTCTCGGTCAGGACTTTATAGTCTATAGTCTATATTCTAGCCAATCTTGGCATGTGGCAGGGCCTCTGATTGTCACAATCAGGGATGATTCTGAGTGTCCGCCCCCAGGTAGGCTGGGCCTTCCGCAGCCTGGCTGGGTTTTAGGGCTGCCAGTATTCTGGAGCCCTCAGGGCACCCCGTCCCACTCCTGGTGGAGGTTCCTGCCCTGGATGAGCACCCAGCACCCCTGCAGGGTAGCCCGCAACTTTGCCGCTCCCCCTGACGATTAGCCCTGCCCCCGCAGTTCCGGGAGGAGGCTGCCCCTGTCTGTCAACACTGTCCGGGGGTCCGCCTACACTGTCCCGCCCTTCTGGGGCGGGCACCACGCCTCCAAGCCAACCAGCTCTCCTCGGAGCCCTTTACGTGGCCTCTGTGATGAGCCCCTCCCAGGCGTGGGCGGTGTGGCCTTTGTCTCCGGCAATGGCGGGTCATTTGCCCCCTCTACTAGTTCCCAGCTCACCTGCTCACCGTTTGGAGTTTCCACGGAGCCTGGGGGCCTGTGTGGTTGTGCAGGGCTGGGCCTCCCCCCTCGCAGGGGCTTTTAGCTGCTGTTTCCCCAGTGGCCCAGCAGCACCGTTTTCGGCCCTCTCGCCGCCCCGCAGGTGCACTTCCTGCTCCCCCGCTCCAGCTTCCCGCAGGACTCTTCTCCTCCGCCTCAAGCCCCGCCCAGAGGCTCCTCTCCCTATTGCCAGAGTGAATCTCTCACACAGTCCCTCCCCTGCAAGAGTTCAATTCCATATTCCCTACGGCGTTTGCCCTCCCCGCCTGCACTTCACTGTTGAGACTTCCAGTCCCCAGGGAGCCCGGAGCTGCCTCAGTCAAACTCTTCCCGTGGGCAGAGCCGCCCCTGCCCAGAGCCGACCTTGGCCCGCCGGCCGGTCGGTCGAAAACACCTCACCTAGTGTCCTGCTGGCCTCCTCTGCCTCTGGGATGTGGTCCCCTGTGTCCAGATGCTGCCCGTTCCAATTCCTAGGATCCTGAAGATGTCTCACGCTCCCTATCTTGTCCTCTAGCTGCTTTGGTACTCAAGAATACCATCAGCACTGCTTTCTACTCTGTCGCCATCTTCCCCAGTCTACAGCATAAATTCTTTACTTGGGATTAAGAAATACATTCAATGTCCTGGCTGGTGACACAGTGGATAAGGCACCAGCCTGTGAACCCAAAGGTCACTGGTTCAATTCCCAGCCAGAGCACATAACCAGGTTGCAAGCCAGGTCTGTAGCTGGAGGCAGGTGAAAGACAACCATACATTGATGTCTCTCTCCCTTTCATCCTCTCTCCCTTCCCCTCTCTCTAAAAATAATAAATTAAATCTTTTAAAAAAGAAAAAGAAAGAAATACATTCAAGAAATCCATGAACTCCCTTTGAAAGTACAGGTAACTTTTGGTACATGTGGGTGTTTTCCCAGGAAAAGCCTCCTGAGCCTTAATTGGATTCTAAAAATCCCTTTGATCAAACCCCCATACATCCCATAACAAGGATGACAATAATAAAAATGGTTAAGAAAAAATGAACTAAAGGAAATAATTATTTGGTTTGGAAAACATCATAGATTAAATTAAAAGGACATGTACGTGAATCCATTTTTCATGGGAAACAGTTTTTTTATCATGTGAAATTATGTTCAGGACAAGATTTCCCTTTTATGACTGACAGAAATTGATGGTTACTATTGTTTCATCAAAAAATACTTTCTTCAAATGAGTGATTTTTTGAAAGACATGCCTTGATATAATACTTCTTAATTTTATACCAAAATTTTTATAAGCATTCATGGAAATTCCATGTATCCATTTTCATTTTTGTGAAATAAAGTAAGACTATAATCAAAATTAGAGGACTATTCTTCAGAGATAGTTCAGGAATATGCCAGTTTCCCAAAGTAAGGCACATCTGACTTTACTTTATGAAAAGGAAACAAAGCACTACCCTGTAGAAAGGTCTGATATAAACTAAAAGTTCTCAAACTGTGATCTCTTCCGGCAGCACCTGGGAACTACTTAGAATTGTAAATTCTATGTCAGTCCTGCCCAAGATGTACTGAACTGGAAACTTGGTGGGTAAAACTAGTCATCTATATTTCAAGAAGCCCTCCAGGTGATTTTGATGTTCTCTAAAGTCTGAGATAAGCAAACCAAAAAAATTACTGGGCACTTACCATTTGATGTATAGACTGTGAATTTAATAGATGCTACTATTTCATTATTATCCAAGGTATCACACTCAAAAGCCAAAGGATGAATTTGCCTGTGTACTTCCAGGTTTGCTGAATCATTTACAAGTACAATGGGTTGCTATTTTAAAAGAAATAAAGTATTAATATTTGTCATGTAAACTTAAGATTACCAAAGAGGGAGAGAGAGAGAGAGAGAGAGAGAGAGTCACTGTCTTTCAGTCTATGACAGTAATTAACTATGCACATAGATTTTGGAGTCAGACCATCCAGACATCAAGTACCAATCCTATCACTTCCTGCTCATGTGAACCAGAACAAATTACTCTCTGCATTTCAGTTACTTACCTGTAAAAACTGGTATAATAATAGGAATTACCTCCTAGAATTGTTTTGTGGGTTAAAAGAAACACTAACATTCAGTGTATGTCTGATACTTAATAAGCCCTCAATGTTAACTACTGTTATCAAATAATTCCTAGTATGTAAATGAAAACCTTGCTTCCAAAATAAAATACATAAAATGAATATTTTTAAGTTGTGATAATAGTTGATCCTAAAACATAAGTGTGCAAATAATTTTAAAAATTAATTCCAATAATAATAAAGTATGACTTTAACCTCATTTCTGCAAACTGTTTTTTTTTTTTTATTTTATTGTTGTTGTATTACATCCATCCCCTTTTTTCTCCCCTCTGTCCCCCTCCCCACCCACCCATTCCCCCCAAAGTCAATCCCACTTGTCCATGTCCATGGTTCCTTTGCAAACTGTTTTTAAAGAGAAAGTTTTCTTGACAGGCATTAAGTACTGAGAAATTTATTTTATTATAAGAAGGCATCAAATTATATATATTAATTACTCACCTGCTCTGGCCTTAGAAGTTTCCAAACATATTTGAAACGATTTTCAGGAGATACATGAACACATGCCAGTCTAACTGTTTCAAGACTTTCTGATACTGGTTTACCCCCTGAAAAAAAATTAAATACATAATACCATGGAGCATTGTAAATTACTGATTACTTTATGAACAACACAACTTATTAAATACACTTCCAATTTTAAAATCAATTCTATGCTAGAAGTTATCAAACTTCTTATTGAGAGTGTGAGTGTAGAAGAGCAGAGAGGAGTGATAAATACAAAGATAAAGTCACCAAAAGAAGCAGTAGGAGAAACCATAGCTATCTGCCCCTTTTGCAGAATAAATTGTGGGATAGAAATATACTATGAGAAAACAACTCAGTGACCTCATACACCTTGAGATCTACTAGTGGCTTTCAATTTACTGATTACGGACCCCATTAAAGTTAATGAAGTCTGAGAATAGTGTAATTTGATATAGAACATCATTTAAAATTTAGGATTTATGGGCAGAAAATGGGAGGAGAACTGCAGCAGCAGCACCGGAGCTGAGGCTGTAGCAAAAAGCAGAGTCGTCATACATTTGAACCTGGGAAGTGATCCCAGGGCCAGACCTTGCAGCCCATGGTTCCAGCACCCAGAAAAGTAGATCCATAGTGCTTCTGACTGTGAAAACCAGTGTGAGTTGGGGGGAGGAAGAAATTGCCAGACTCAATGGGCAAGCAGTATTGTTCCTTCTCAGACCCCTCTTCCACATACAGCACTACAACATAGCAAAACAGGTTGCCCTGCACTGACAAATTCCTAAGGCTCTGCCCCTTACAATGGGACAAGTGCAACAAAACTACCTAAGACAGGGGGATAAACACAGAAAGTTGTCAGGCTGAGGAGACAGAAGTATGACCCAAAAGAGGGAGCAGATAAAAGTGCCAGTGGGAGGACTGAGCAACAAAGAGATAGACAACCTAACAGACACAGAGTTCAAAACACTGGTGATTAAGATGTTCACAGACTTGACAGATAGGCTTAAATACAACAAACACAGAAAGGAAGAAGTGAAGGCTAGGCTATGTGAAACAAAGAAAAATGCACATGAAACCAAGGGTGAAGGGAAAGAAACTGGGGTTCAAATCAATGATATGGAACATAAGGAAGAAATAAATAATCAACCAGCACAGGAAAAGGAAATATAGATTGAAAAATATGAGGAGAGGTACAGGAACCTCTGGGACAACTTCAAACATGCAATATTTAAAGCATAGGGGTTCCAGGAGAAGAGGAAGAGAAAGAAATTGAAAACTTATGTGAAAAAAAAATAATGAAAGAAAACTTCCCTAATTTGGTGAAGGAATAGACATACAAGTCCAGAAAGCACAGAGTCCCAAACAACTTAGACCCAAGGAAGATCAACACCCACCAAGACATATCATAATTAAAATGCCAAAGGTTAAAGATTCTCTCTTTAGAGAACCTTAAAAACAGCATAAGAAAAAGAGTTACCTACAAAGGAGCTCCTATAAGACTGTCAGCATATTTCTCAAAAAAAACTTTTGCAGGCAAGAAAGAACTAGCAAGAAGTATTCAAAATAATGAAAAACAAAAACCTACAATCAAGATTACTCTATCCAGCAAAGCTATCATTTAGAATGGAAGAGCAGATAAAGTGCTTCCCAGACAAGGTAAAGCTAGAGGAGTTCATCATTACCAAGCCATTATTATATGAAATGTTAAAGGGCTTACTTAAGAAAAAGAGTATATAAATTATGAACATTAAAATGACAACAAACTCACAACACTCAACAACAGAATCTAAAAAATAAAAGCAAAACTAAGCATACAATCAGAGAGGGAACAGAATCAAAGATATGGGGAACATTTGGAGGGGTGTCAGCTGGGAGGGGGAAGGGAAGAAGGACAAAAGGTGCTGACATTAAGAAGCATAGTTGGAAAAAAAAAAAAGAAGCATAGTTGGTGGTGAATAGGCAGGGAAATGTTAACAATATAGGAAATGGTAAAGCCAAAGGACTTACATGCATTACCCATGGACATAAACTAAGAGGGGTGGGATTGCTGCTGGAGGAAGAGGGTGCTAGATGGAGGGGAGCAAAAGGAAAAGAAATTGGAACAAATGTAACAGCATAGTCAATTTAAAAATTGAGCTGATGGGATGCTAAAAAATAAATATATAAATAATAAATAAATAAATAAAATTTAGGATTTACCAATCTACTGATAAAATGTCATGACCAAGTGTTAAAAGCATTTCATTATAGGATAGACTTGACCACAGATTCTGAATGAAATAAGGTTATAGTGTATCACAGAAAATATGTGTGAAATTATAGACATCATTGAGAAATATAAAGCAAAAGCAGAAAGTTACTCAGAGCTATAACTACCAAGTAGAATTTTAAGTTTTATTATCATGTCCTTTCAGTATATCAATTCCACTCATGACAACCTGAGATTAAGGATATTTCCCCAGAGCAAACCCCTTGCCCCTCAGTTTCTCTCCCATAGAATGCAACTTACAACCACAGTCCACTGGTCCACGGCATTCTTCCACGCGTACAACACACTTAGATTCACCTCCAGGGCATCCATTTGTTAATATAACTTCTCTAATACCAACACCTTTGGTAGAAGAAATTGGCAAATGTTTGGAAAAAAATGAATTCCACAGAGTTTTTTCTTTACCATCAAAGTCTTTTTTTGAGATTTTTCTCCTAATTTCAGAAATTAAATTCCTAAATTCAGTATGATAACATTAAAAAACTTTAAGCCCATCATTTTGAATTATTTCATAAAATAGCAATTCCCAAAGTGAATTAACATGTAACACTAGCCCTTCTGGTTGTTGCCATTAGAAAAATAATTCCATGATTATATACATTTGAAAATGATACATTAAATAAAATTGAAGGGACTTCTTTATTACAGAACTTTTGGGGAAATTTTTAATATTAGTAATATATTATGCTAGTATACAAATTTCAATATAGTAATAAATTAGCATGCTATTGTGTATAAATTTTCATTGATCTAATGTAACCTTTTTACATTTTAGCACCTTTGAAATCAAAATACATCTTAAAATTGATGGCATGTCACAAATTGGCAGTATTTTCCTTTATTCAGTGCATATATTGTGCTTCTTACAGCCAATAAAGTCTTAGATTTAATGAAATACAGCAGTACAGAGAAGGTCCCAAATTTATTTGACCATGGAATTTGTAGAGGGGTAGGGGAGCTTCAAGCTTCTGGGGTAAATTCCAAAATCACATTTTAACATAAATGAAGCTTTTTAATATTTATATTGGTAATAAATATAATAGGAAAACTATTAAACCAAATGTCCATTTTCAACAAGAATTGCCACACATTTTTATAACAAGAAATCAGCCTTTACTCACTGATCTCAAATCTCCACCGAATTTGCCTTTCATCACCAGAGTTGAGGGCGATGATAAAACGCTGGATTAACAACATGCTGAACTTCTACTGTGATCAATAACTTCAGATGAAAAGGGGACCACATTCAGAACCTGACAAGCTCAGTGGGGCCTGCATGGTGGGTCTAACAAACCATCCATGTAAGATGGTCTGACATAAAAATTCCTAACTAACAGCAAATCATGGTGAGTAGACACATCTTAGGCAGCTTCCTTGACAAAGGTCAATCTTCACCTAAAGTAAGCCTAATTTCTTTTTGCTTCTAAGATAACATATCTTTGAAATGTCAGTGTGATATTCTTTTCCAGATACCTAAAGTCACAATTGAAGGCCTGGGAGCACAAGACCGCAGAACCCTCATTATCTTGTCCTCCCTCCCAGCCCCTGCATACCATCTCTGTGTTGGAAATGTTAGTTACTATCCTGTACCCACCACTGTAAAAGAAGTATGTGTTTCTCTATTTTGCTTTTTTCATCCAGTCCCAGAGATTTCCCTTGTTTCCTTTCTCCCACCCTCTTAATCTACCGTCAATAAATATTATGCACCCTCCTTTAGTTTCCTTGTATTCTAATGTATAAAAATAAGCTGCATTGCTCTGGTTGGTGGCACAGTGGATAAGTCACTGACCTGTGAACCCAAACGTCACTGGTTCGATTCCCAGACAGGACACATAACCAGGTTGCAAGCCAGGTCTCCAGCCAGGTCCATAGCTGGAGGCAGGTGAAAGGCAACCATACATTGATGTTTCTCTCCCTTTGTTCCTCTCTCCCTGCCCTTCTCTCTCTAAGGATAATGAATAAAATCTTCTTAATAAATAAATAAATAAATACTGCAAAACTGGCATTCTTCAGAGCATTTTCTCAATCTGTTGAGATTTTGCTGCCCAGCAACTGTTGTCAGTTTGGCTCAAATAAACTCATAAAAATTCTTTGTAAGTTTAGATATTTCTTAAGTCGACATGACATATGAAAAAACTGTATAGGCACAGGTTAAGGAACTACCTGTCTTGATTTTCTTGTTTACTAGAATCCCTCTTTCAACTCCTACAAGATGTTAATCATAAAAAACCATTCTGGAGGACAAGTTAAAACGTAGTGCTTCCCCAAGTTCAGCATGCATGCAAATCACCTGGAGATCTTACTAACATGAAATTCTGATTCAGTAGGTTCTGAGATTTTGCATTTCTAATAAGTTCCCAGGCTGTGACTGTTCTCTGAACCAAACCTTGAGTAGCAAGGAAAGGACTCCATATGAGTAAGGACATGGAAGGTTGAAAGAGAAAAGGTCTCTTTTGATAAAGAGAGATAGATGCCTAAATAGGGCTACGGTATGATTCCACCTGAATTTATGAAACGTACCTCTCTAGAAGCACATCTTTATTCTGAAATGCATAAAATTTTTTTCAAGGAGGTGTTTTATGTCTTTATTTATTTAGGCAAATACAGTTCACTGTTTAGGTGTGAGATTTTCTTTAGGTCTGAACATCACTTAAAAATCTGCCTGTGTATTCCAGTAAAAGAAAACTTTTTGACTGCTATAGCATTGTTTTGGGAGGTCAACAGAAGTTTCACTAAAACATTTTTTTTTCCTCTAAATAGTTATCAATTGAAAATATTTTTAAATATTTAAAAAATATTTTATTTTATTTATTTTTTAAGATGTAAAATGTTGTCTTTTCTGGTTTATTCTTTTTCTTAGACTCATCATCATCTGACATATTACATATTTAACTTTTGTTTATTGCTTTTCCCCAATTAAAATATACTCCTTGAAGGCATAGTTTCCTCTGCTTTGTTCACTGCTGTATCCCCAGCACCTATCATAATGCCTGGCACATTGTATACAAAAATAAAGAAGGAGGAAAAAAAATCTAAAAGCCCCCAAACAGAAAGTCATTTGTTCATTTCTGAAACATATTTTAATTTTTTTATTTGCTGGGTTTTTTAAAGATTTTATTTATTATTTTTAGAGAAAGGGGAAGGGAGAGAGGCAGAGAGTGAGAGACATCAATGTTGCCTTTCACCTGCCTCCAGCTACGGATCTAGCTGGAGACCTGGCTTGCAACCTGGTCATGTGCCTTGGCTGGGAATCAACCCAGGGACCTTGGGTTCACAGGCCGCAGGCCGGTGCCTTATCCACTATACCACCAGCCAGGGTCTGAAACATATTTTTAAATAATAGACTAAGAAAATACATCAATTACTAGAATTGTCCTAAAAATCATTCTTATGAAAATGTCACCCCTCAATCACCCACCTCCATGAGTTTCACAATATCCTCTGCCAAATCATTTCCATATTGAAAACAATGTGACCAAATAAAGCGAGTTTTACTTGTTAAAAAAACAAAAGAGGGAAAATGTCTCAAGTAAGCAACAGAAGAAAGACATAACTTGCAAATGAGTAATCACAATTAAATGGGTTCTTCTCATTTTCTTTCATTCATTAAGAACTTAAGGTAAAAAAAAAAAAAAAAAACAGGCTGAATGCTATCTCAATAGACAGAAAGCATAACAACAGTTTCTACAGGCTGGGAGTTAGTGTTCAGTGCATGCAGAAGTTTTTTGGGAGGTGATAAAAAAATTCTGGTGATGGGTGGTGGTCATGGTTGCACAATAATGCGAATGAACATAATGTCACTGAGTTGCACATTTAAAAATGGTTAAAAATTTTATATTAGGTATATTTCACCACACACAGTCATGCACAAAAGCTGTCTCAAAAAAAAAGCATTTCAGGTATAATTTTTGACCAAAAAATAATTGTTCTGATCTACTCTGTATATATTTAGGTTCTTTTACCCTCTGGTTTTTGTCTTTCCCTCCCATCACTGTCTCTTTTTTTCCAAGGCATATTCTATTTAAAAGAAACTTAATTTCATTATGAATTATCTATTATTTTGTCAGCATGCTACTTCATAGTGGTTCGTAAAAGATGATCTACCAGTATCAGCAGGTTCTTTGGTGCACTTGTTTAGAAATATAAATGTTTAGGCCTCTCTAAAGGCCTAGTAAGCTAGAAACTCTGAGGAGGCCCAGCTATCTGTGTTTTAACAAGTCCTTCAGGCACTTACGGTGAACAGTTAAGTTTGGAAAACACTAGTCTATTACAGAGAATGTGTTGCCTTTATTTCACCATGTAAGAGATTTTATGCCGAATTTCTATTTATGGAATGATCAAAATAAATCATATTTCTTGAATATTATCTTCCCTACAAAACCAGTATCTCTTTTCTCCAAGACGTAACATACAAATTGGAGAAATGTTGACTTTAGCATAGACTATTATAAATAAGCAAATTTATTGATAGATTTGCCAACACAGTACGTGGGAAGACATCTGTGAGACACATCACAAGATTTCTCATCTTCTGAACATCTGTGAGAGACATAAAGTTTTCCTTTGGTGAAGGCAGCATATGTGCAAAAACTATAGGGAGCTGGCTTCATATAAGTCTTAGAAGTTATAAGCCGATACATCCAACCTTTTAAAGCAATCAGTTTGTGTTTTGTGTGTAAGCTATAGTCATTATAAATAGAAGTCAATGGAAGATGAATGAGAGTACACAAATTGCAACTAAAATTGCCATGCTACTTTTACCTTTCCTCCCCCCAAATTACAATATTGTTTATGTGCTCTACTACTTACCACATGTAACGGTGCACATCCCAAATTCTACTTCTTTGACTAATTTCATATTTGAAACTAAACAAAGTGCAAAGACACATTATTTAATCACATGGAAACTTTTCTAAGTGAAAGATTCTTACTTGGAGATGGAGAATACAACTACTTGTCATATAGGAAGCAGACATTTTTTAAGAATAATTAAATCAGAAAATCAATACTATTCCTAATACATTTATCATTATTTAAATCAAAAGAAGCTTAAACCTTTAAAGTAATAAATTAATAACTTGTGAAGAAAGCTTATACTTAAACCTTGTATATAACTTAACTTGTATAACTTGTATAAGTTATATACAAGTTATATAATGTATATAACAAAAATAATTTTTTCATTAGCTTAATACATGATCAATTTAAAGTTCTATAGAAGTTCAGAAAAACACAAAAATGGCAGCCAATTATAAGGCCCATATTTTTTCTAATTCTCTATTTTCCAAAAAATTTGAGTGTATCATTTTCATCCAAAACAGAAGTCTTTATATTGTGTTCATTAAAATTATGTGTTATAGATTTATTCTCAATTTAAGGTGGAAATGATTCCTACAAATTTACTTCAAAACTTTATTAGCAGAATAATCTAGGAATATACAAGTATTTGAACAAGTGTCATTGGTTTCAAATCACATGAAAAGTGCTTCTTTTTTTCCTCATTGTTCTGAAGTTTTTCATGCATTCCACTAGATGTAGTATATAACCAATTCTTTGTAACTCAGATTTGGACTAAAACCTCAAAGGAAAAAATAACATTAAATGAAGAGTCAGAAGACAATTTTTAAAAGGCATTGTATCCTGAAGCAACAATATTACATGGCAAAATGCATTGGAGTCGGAATCCAAATTGCTGCTTCTACCACTAATTAGTTAGCTGTTTTGAATTTGAGTAAATTACTTAAGCTCTGTCAGGCCTAGTCCCTTCTGTAAAATTTAAAAAGGAGAACCTATCTCATTTGATCATTGTGAGAACAAATGGGAGAATATGTGTGAAAGCATTCTGTAGCTTGTGCAGTGCTATAAAAATGCTTAAGATATAACCTCATTCACACTCATTTTTATACTTATTGATTTCATATAATTCTAATATTTTTTCTATTTTTATGACTGCAAGACAATATTTTCGTAAACTTTATATATGTACCAAATACAGTACCTTGAATACATAGGAAGTGCTAGATGTACCTATATTAATAAATATTAACTTTGTTAAATAAATTATTTGGATTATCATGATCAATTTTAAATCAAATTTTTACTTGAAATGCTGGGATACTTTCTGCTGGCACATATGAAATATAAATTAAAAGTCAAATCTTGAACATAAAAAACACAGGTAGGAGAATGAGTACTAGATTACTTTAAATATAACCTCTTTTCAAAAACCATTCAAAAAACCAATTAATCAGATCTGTTCACTACCTACACTACTTTGAGAAAATTACTTCTAACTTTAAAAGAAAAGAGATTCAATCAGATTGTCTCCGAAGTTCCTTTCAACTTTAATTATTGATTGCCCATTAAGTCATTTATGACTTTCTTTTTTCATGGGGATCCTACAATGGTGGGTGAGGGAAATATATGCATCTGGACTTCAGTGTAGTATTTGTCAAAATTACCCATTATATACCTATGAGTAAAAAGGAAAAATATGGTCTGCATGTCTGTAAACTTTTATGTATAACTTCTTAAACAGTAATATATACTAATGCTACTTAATTGGTGGTATCAATATGGTAGGAGTCATCTGTCACAGGACTCTGCCCTATTCAACACTTTTATTAATAACTTGGGTAAATACTGATTTCATATTCACTGAATCTGTTGACTCTGTAAAACTAGGAAAGAGGGGAAATATGTTAAAAAATAAATATGGATCTAATGACAGGGTGGAAATTTATCACATCTGACAAAATGAAATCTTAAGAGAAATAGTCCTGTGTGAAAAACTGAAAAGTCAGCTGTGCCCAAAAAAACTTTTACAGGTGAAAATGAAAGTTCAATAGTGAGTTTAACAGGAATCAAAAGTGTAATGAGACTTCCCTAAAAATCTGATGAAAAAAGCTTGGCATCCACAATGATACAGATAATGATCTTGCTCTTTTTCATTCTGGCCAGATCCTGAAATGTTCCTTTCAGTTTTGGACAGGACACTTTAACTTTTGGTATATACCATCAGTGTTTAATTTTAATTTGATTTTCTTTTTTGAAAGTTGATTTACAGATTGATATTTCATGATTTTTTTTTTTAGAGGTCTTCCAAAGAGAAAATACTGTATAGTTATATTTATATAGGCTACAACTCATTTTATAGAATAAAACTCATTTTATTTTGCAATTATTATGTATGTCTGTTGTTGGTCCCTTTTACAAATCTACAGGTAAATGGGTTAATAGTAAATTTATAAATCTTAGATTGATAAAAGATATAAGGGTATATAATAGATAAAAAAGGAATATGGATATAAAAGTATCAAGACTACATATATACATATACATGTATATATTATACACGAGTATATATATCAGAGTGTCTTAGTGATTTTTCCTATATTCTGAAACATTTTGTTATTTCATCAACCATAATGATGGATTTCAGTATTACTTATCAATTATTCTCGACTATGTTTTTTAAAATAGACTAAAATAATAAAATGGAAGAATAGTTAGAATTGCCTAGTAAGATGACATAATTGTTAAATAAATCAGCTATTACATCATCCTGTTTTTATATTGCTTTGCCCAAAGTATCATCATCTTTTAGTAAGATATAAAAGAAGTTTAGCAGTACCTTTCTCATAACCTATTTTTAGCTTTCATTGAACATAATTGAGATTTTAGAATTTTCATTTCTTTTTGTCTTTAATGGCAAAGAAAAGAATATTAACAGAAAAAAACATTTTACAATTATTGGATGAATCAGAAGATGAATATAGATAAACAGATAGCAGCACTTTGGATGCTAATGATGATGGTAAAATTGATTGTATAAGCAAAATTAGAGATTATTTTAGATGAATATCCTAGATGAATTATCTCTTACTCAAGAATCAATGAATTAACATTATATTTCTAAGAATGAAAAGGATATATGGCAGTCTTATCCACTTAATCTTTTCAACATCCTGCAATGTTCTGTAAAAATGAGTCAGACCATAAAGGATACAAAGAGCATTCTTCCCTTTGTAAAGCTGTTTGTACACCAAAATTTACTTGATCAGGTTTGTAAACAGACAAATCAATAGCAGGTGTGTATACAAAGGTGAGTGAAATAAAACAGAAGATGTCGAAATAAAGTTATTCTGCCAATAATTGTAATTGTTTATAAATCTGAGAATGTTTTTGCAAATTTAGAGAAAGAATGTCAGTCTTCTCTTTAACAAAATATGTGCCTTCACAGTATTCAAAAGTATTGTTTTGACAATGCAAGTGCAAAAAGAATAAGAGTAATAACTAAAGTTATTATAGATGTACTTGAAATCTGGAATCAGTATTTACAAGTTGGATACATTTCAGATTCATGCATAACAATTAATGAGCGTTTAGTTGTATTCAAAGTACTTTGTCCATACAGCTTCAAAACCAGGAAAAGAACTAAAAATGTGGGGGTTTCCACATTTAAATTCTCATTAAAATTCCAAATAAGTTGTTTTCACTACTCTCTTATTCTTTCTTTTGAAATTATTTGTAAAATGCCTTACAAGTAAAAAACAAACAAAAAAATCTCAATGTCCAATGGATCATAAATGATGTTGAGTGTTTTTATACTGGTCCACTGAGGATTAAGAAGGATTTTGCTAAATTCTAATAATGGCCTGAAAATATTCAGATCTCAGACACCTCAGATTATTTAAAGTTCTGGATTCTCACTTTCCCCTGGAGAAAGCAGCTATGCATGAAATTGTATATATAAAATTCCAAAACTTCACCCCCCAAAAATTGGAGACACCGAGAGAATGACTTTCCTGCATTTGAATTTTAATCTAAGGCATAACTCTATTACCTATGTTTACCCTAAACCCCATTTAGCATTTTACACCTAGAACTATCCCTTGACAAGTTTAATACTAAAATTGTTAATTCAATTACTTTTAAAATGAGAGTGAAGCAATAGTTAGTATGCTTCAGAACATGCTATTCTCTTCTCTAGTCCTTTTCCTTTTTCACATTTCCAAAGTCAAAGACCTTTCCAAGTTCTGTAACGTAATCAAGACAGTAACCTGGATCCTACCATTAACCTTAAATAGTCAATTTCCTTCTGTCACTGAGGGTCACTATCTATCATCAGTAAAACAAAGGCTGATAAATACAGCACCTACTCTATATGTATAGAAGGCATGAGACTGCCAAGGATATAAAAGAATCTCAGCTGGGTCATTTATGAGGGAAGGGAATCATTCTCCTCTAGATGGCTGCAAACCTGCAACTGACCTTTTACCTACCAGCATGTGAGTTACTAATCAATATAACATGTACAACAGCTTGTCAAGTTTTATTGTTTAATGAGCCAGCAGAATAAGGCAAATTTATGTACCAAGCACAAGCTCATTTTCCCTTGGTCAGCATGTTATCATCTAACAAAGTCACTAGTTGGATCGCTTGATAGGTGTTTTCTAAGGCCAGTATTCCTTTATGGTTCGAAGTTGAACATACAAAGAAAACACGCTGCAGAGATGCTCAAGGCTGGGCTGCAAGAAACTGACATGGAGCCTCTGGGCAGTTTTGTCAGCATATTGATCTATCTAGATGTGTAACAATGAGGGGAATTCTGAATTCCATTGTGTTCCAACATACAGCATAAATATGAAAAAGAAGAAAGACCTCAAGCAACTTGGAACTTCAAACTAAATCTACAAATGGGGAAGAAAGGAGTCAAAATTTCAATTGGTGAAAGGCTACTCCCCAATTCCTACCACTTTTTTAAAAAAATCTTTTTAGCAGTGCCTCTGAAGCAAACTTCTACATATGAGATTGTTCAGCTTGTTGTGGCCTTGGAAAACTAGTACATCTTTTTTCAAGGCCATTATGTGCCTGAAAACTGTATACATTCTGGGCCTTTGGCCGAAGAGCTCGACAATTGTTAACAGGGATCGTTCTCACGGTCCTCGGACAAAGCTGGGCTTTGCCTTAAACAGGTGCCTTTGTCCCCACCAAGACGCCTCCCACCCTCACCGTCCTCCTGAGTCTCAGGCGGGGACAGTTGCTCAGACTCGCCAGTGTCACTCTCAACCTCCTCTTCAGACTTGATCTCGTGCTCGTGCTCGTGCTCGTTCTCATGCTCATACTGGTTCTCGACCTCGGCCAGGTCGTCGCCTTCTGACTGGGCCAAATGGGGCTCCGGGATGGCGGTGACATTCGTCCCGCATGCGAACTGGAAGGCCGCCAGCAACAACCAGCCGGCAGTCAGCAGCAGTCCCGCGGAGCAGCACGCACTCCCGGGCCTCATAGTTCTTGGCCCCGACGGCCGCCCACGGCTCAGTCGCAGCCGCCTGCTCTCGACTAGAGGTGCTTCGAAGAAAGAGCCG
This sequence comes from Noctilio leporinus, assembly GCA_004026585.1. Lineage (NCBI taxonomy): Eukaryota > Metazoa > Chordata > Mammalia > Chiroptera > Noctilionidae > Noctilio > Noctilio leporinus. The sequence continues at coordinate 37,262 of PVIW01009037.1, read as the reverse complement.
CGGGTCTCAGCACAACCCCTCGAACCCGCGCGGCACCCTGGCAACCACTAAGGCGTCACAGCTCGCCACTCTCGGACGATCGCCCAGTTCTCCGCGCGGGTGGAAAGCGCGCAGACCCGCCAGTATGGCGTCTCCAGGACCCACGTCCAACGGAGCCACTTTCGGGTTCCAGAAGCTCTCGCGTTTCCTCCAGTAGCCAGGCCCGGGCCTGGCACTGCCCAGGCTCGTCTTCCTCACCCGGTCCTCGAAACGACATTCTACCTTCCTACGTTTGCTGCTCTCTGAACCAGACTCCCTCTTCTGTGACTCTCTCTGCATTGCCTTGATTTCAAATTTCTTCTTCAGAATATCCAACTCCATTTGTATCAAGATGGATTATCACCGCCTTCTTGGGCATGACGCCTCACACTGCATCCATTTCTGCAGGTGAGGCTTCATGTATAGAAGATATGGGGGCGCACTTTCTTTCTTTGGCCTGAATTCACATTTTAAGATTTTGTGCAGCGCCTTCAACTCCTTGTGCCAGATTAGGAGCTGGGAGAGAGGAAGTGAGAAAGGAAGAAGGACAAGCTAGTTCTCATTCTGTATTTGGAGAGCTGACACTTTTGGAACCAAATCGGACTTAGGGGAAAATAATTTTCTCCTCCAGGAGCAATTTTCCAAGAGCAGAACTTCTTCCCTATTTTTTGTTTGTTTGGCAAAACTCCTGTGTTGATCCTACATTATGCTGCTTTCTTTTACTCTTAAGTTCATGATAAGTTTTCTAATATGCCTTAGTTACTTACTATAGAACAAGGGTCCCCCGCAATCCCATTTTATACTGTTTTACCCACGCTTATTCTAAACCCAACTCAACTGCTTTCCTGTTTTGTTCATCTGCTTCGTCCAAAATAGATGTGCCCCTCACCTTGCATTCTGAACAGACTCCAGGTAGCAAACCTAAACGGCCCTAATTTCTGAACTCAGATTCCCCCAGAACCTCAAGTTATTTATAGTATCTCTCTATATAATTACACTTATTAAAATGACTAAAAATTTTTTTAATGGCAATACCAAATGTTGGTGAGAATGTGGAAGAAGTGAATCACTCATATATTGCTGGTGGGAATGTAAAATAGTACTGTGTTTCAGATTAGCTGTACATCTGGCTATCATTTAAAACTATATTGTTACACAATGGGGTAATTTTGTGATAGAAAGAATAGGAAGTCCTGTGGATTTTTGTACGTAGGAATAGTGATTTCAAATAGTCACAGAATAATCTCTTAATTTATCACATGTCCAGTAGCTTCTTGTCTTTTTCTAGCACCAGCCTCTCCCACCCCTTTCTTTTCTCATCTAATGGAGCTGCCCACAAAGGCCTTGCTTTTTTAAAAGCATTCTTATAGCAATAAGAATTTACAAAGTGTTAAAAAAGAAAGTGGTTCCCAGAAGATTTTCTTTCTCTATTTTAAAGAGTTGAACAGGCCATCAAAAATTAAATAATGTTCTACAGAAATGTGATCAGTATTTTGTGAAATAAATGTCACATTGTTAATGTCTTGATAGATGGCATATAGTACTCTCAAATTTCTCTATTTGTGGGGCTGTCTAAGCTGCATTTTCTAAGATAAGTAAGGTGCCCTATCTGTGGTTATTTAGGTTATGGGTGCAGAGCTGTATTCAGCTACATGTGCCCCAGATTAATATAGAAAACAGACTTTTAGATTTTGCCCTGATCTTTGGGTTTCCTCTGAAATGTTTGCGATCACTTAGAGAAGCTACATTCAGATGTTATTGTGGAATGTTCTATAAATGTCAGTTATATCCTTTTGATTGATGGTGCTATTAAGTTCTGTATCTTTGCCGACTCACTGTTAAGAGAGTGATGGTTAATTCTCCTATGATTTGGATTGTCCCTTTGTACCTTCAGTTTTTCTTTCTTCGCACATTTTACAACTCTCATTTGGTATATATACATTTAGAATGGAAATATCTTCTTGGTGGATTGATCTGTTTGTCATTATATAATGTCAACCCCATTTCCTTAACTCAGAGAATCCATCAGGTTCTGGCTGACTTTACCCTTCCTGTGCCACAGACTGGAAACTCTCAAGGCAACATACTAGGGCAACTGTAGGCTCATCTCATTTGTTTCCCGTCATTCAGGGATGAGTGTACTTCATTGCCTAATGGTTCAATGTTTTGAAAACTGTTGTTTCACTTTCTTTCCTGTTTTCTTTTTTCCATGGTTGGGGTGTTTCTAGAAGTGGCAGGGTAAAACTGGTCCCCCTCTTATTCCATCTTTGGCATAAGCCAAAGTCTCTATATGACTTCTAATAGTATTGGATGTAACAGACTCCTTCCCTGTGTTCCTGCTCTTTAAATTACAGTTTAGGAAATTTAGAACTTCAGTGATTGCCAGCTGAATATTATGAATAAGGAGTGAATCCAACTTTGCATTACAGCCCAGGGATAAAGTTAAACCTCACAGTAAAGGCTTGGTGACTCTCTTAAAAGCCAAGTTATATAGCTATTCTGAGTCCACACTTCCTACATCTTGAAAACCAATTTTGATTCAGTGAGTAAAGACTCTTCTCTGAATGTTTATCATTAATAGACTAGTAGGTAGAATAGTTTCCTTATAGAAGCCAAGTATTTAATGAGAAGTGGCCAATACACATCATTATTAGACAAGATTTCCAGACATTAGATATCTTTCCCAGTTCTGAGAGGGCTTTTCCCCCAGTAGATCTGGGTTGTACAAGCTTTTATGTAGGTGTTAATTAAGTACAGCAGGTACTTGAACAATGTAATTTCATTAAATATTGATTTATTATAATGTTAATGAGGAAAAAATCAATCCCTATCCAGGGCTACTGTCTCTGCGGTGTTTGCATGCTCTCCCCATATCTGCATGAGATTTTTTCTGGGCATTCCAGTTTCTTTCTCTATCTCAAAGATGGGCATGTTAAGTTAAATTGTCCTAATATGAACATGTGTGTATACATGAGTGTGCCCTGTGATGGCATGGCATCCTGTCTAGGATTGGTCTCCACCTTGTTCTCTGTGACCCTAAACTAGAATAAATAGGGTGGAAAATAATAATCATTTGTTTTTATTAATCTGTTTTAGATGTATGTAGCACTCACATTTATTTCAATGTTTAATATTAATAGTGTTTTGGGTCTTTATTCAGAAGATTGGTGATGATTTTGTGACCAGAAATATGATGTAGGATGTTAACTCTTACTTATATCAGTTAGCCTATGGTAAAATTGGTTTTGCTATATACATCATTTTGCTTAAGGTTGCAGCATCCAAGAACCTATTGACAACATTAAGTGAGAACTTACTGTACCTTTCAAATATGGTGGTATCTTGGTACTTGTCGTTAACTCATTTTGGAACTTGTGACAAATGCCAAAACCAAAGAGTACGAAACGATAAAGCATTTTCTTTTGCAGTGTGGTGTTGTGATTCATATAAGTTCTAGCAAGTGTGAAGAGTCCCGTGAAAGTGCTAAATACAGGATTTGATGAGTTCTGAAGCTGATGAATACCAAAATATGACTGTAAATGAATTATGTACACTTATCATTTGAACTTTAAGTAAATATTTTATTTAATAAAGAAGCCTTTATTTGTAAAAGGAACATCATGATGGCACTGGTCATTATCCATCCTTTCCAACTTTTTCATAAAAAATTTTTCACACCAAACTTAGGATCAGTTAACTGAAACAGTGGTACATTTCCTCTTTTCCTTTTTTATTTGTATAATACAGTTGATGAAATGTGAATAATGTTTCAGGTTGTAGATAAAAGATAATCTTACACTTGATTTTTTTTTATCGTGGGTTAATCTTACATGATTACTCCTGCTAGGTTAACTATATATTTATGTTTAAGAAGTCATAATCATTCTAAACATGTGTGCACCTAACAACAGGGTATAAAAGCATGTGAGACAAAAATTGTTGAAACTGAAATGATAAATAGATAAATCCACTATTATAGTCATAGACTTCAGCACCCCTCTTCCAAATAATTGAGAAAGCAAGCAAACAGAAAACAAGTAAAGCTATAGCTCACTTGTATAGTGCTATCAATCAGTTGCATCTAATTGTTGACATTTATAAAATACTCCACCAACAACAACAGGATACACATTCTTTTTAAGCTTATCTGGAACATTCACCAGGATAGACCACATTCTGAGCCATAAGGCACACCTTAACAGATATTTAAAAAGTAGAAATCACACAAAGTATGTTCTCAGATCACAAACTAGAAATCAATATAAGATAGCTAGAAAATTGTTAAAATGTTTAAATGTTAAACAACACCTTCCAAATAATTAAAGAATAACTATCAAGGGAAAATTAGAAATATTTTTAACTAAGTTAAGAAGAAAATACAACATATCAAGATTTGTGGAACACAGTGACAGCGGTGCTTAAAGGTAATTTTGTATTAGAAGACAAAACATCTAAAACTTAGTAATCTAAGCTTCTACCTTAAGAAACTAGAAAAAGAAAAAATCCAAAGTAAGCAGAAGAAAACAAGTAATAAAACCTAGAATGGAAACCAATGCAATAGGAAATAGGAAACCAATAGAGAAAATCAACAAAACCAAAAGCTTCGAAAAGATTGGTGAAAAATCCATACATCTCTAGCTAGATTAACTAAAAAAAAAAAAAAAAGAGGTTGGGAGAAGACACACATTACTAATACCAGAAAGGGAAGAGGGGCCATCACCACTGGTTCTATAAACATTAACGAGGTAATAAGAAATAAGAGAATATTATGAAAAATTCAATGACAACAAATTTGACAACCTAGATGAAATGGACCAATTTTGTTGAAAGACACAATCTGCCAAAACTTACACATGGAGATTGCCTCAACAGGTCTATATCTGTTAAGGAAACTAATCAATAATTAATGACAGCACAAAGCCTAGATGGGTTCACTGCCAAATTCTACTAAACATTTAAGGAAGAAGTTGTGCTAATTCTTTACAATCTCTTCTAGAAAATAGAGGCAAAGCAATTACTTCCTAAATAATTCTATGAGACCAGTATTACTCTAATACTAAAACCAGACAAATGCATTACAAAAAAGAAAAGAAAAGAAAACTATAGATCAATAACTCTTAAAAACAAACAAATGAGCAAAATAGAACCAGACATATGGGAATAAGAAACAGACTGACAGTGACTGAATTGCAGGGGTGGAGGGGGAGAAAAAGGGAAAGCAGTGGAACAGGTTAGTTAAGAACTAGTATAAATGACCTATGGACTTGGACAACAAAGGGAGAAGTGACTGTGGGAGAAGGATGGGGGTGAATGGGGAAAGGGAGAGCAATGAGGGGAGGGGATGGAACAACTGTAATAAAACAACTTTTTAAATGACAAAAAAATAGATGAAAATTTTCAACAAAATACTAGTAAATCAAATCTAACTATGTATAAAAAGAATTATAAAGCATGAACAAGTGGGATTTATTTCAGGTATGCAAGACTAGTTTAACATTAAAAAATCAATTAATATAATCATATCATCTGATAAAAAAGAAATATTACATGATTATATCAATAAATTCAGAAAAACATTTGAAAAAATCTAACACCTATTTGTGATAAAATCTCAGAACATACTAAAAATACGAGAACTTCTTAAACTTCATATAGAACATCTATAAAAACTCTATAGCTAACATCATACTTAATGGTGAAAAACTGGATGTGTTTTCCCTAAGATCAGGAAAAAGGCAAAGGTGTCTGCTCTCACCACTCCTATTCAACATTGTATCAGAAATCCTGGCTACTGCAATAAGACAAGAAAAAGAACTAAAACCTGTACAGATTGCTAAAGAAAAAAATAACACTTTGTTCACAAATGACATGAATTGGCTATATAAAAAAAATGCAAAAAGAATAAATGAAGAAAATCCTAGAACATATAAGCAGTTATAGCAATGTCGTAGGATACAATGTTAATATGCAAAGTCTATTGCTTTCCTATATACTACCAAGGAAAAATTAAAATTTGAAACTTTAAAAATTCTTCCCTGGCCAGGTAGCTCAGTTGATTAGGGCATTATTCCCATATGCCAAAGTTGTGGGTTCAGTCCCAGGCCAGGGCACGTACCAGAATCAATGAATGCAAAAATAAGTGGAAAAACAAATTGATCTCTCTCTTTCTCTCTCTCTCTTTCTCCCCCCTCTATCTCCATAAAGTTAATTTATCTACATCTGTACCAAAAAATGTATAAATTTAATAAGATATTCCAAAACCTGTATAAGATAAACTACAAAATTCTGATGAAAGAAATCAATGAACATTTAAATATATGGAGAGATATTCCATGTATATGGGTAGGAAAACTTAATTTTCACTAATGAACAAAACAAACAAACAAGCAAAACAGAACCAGAGTAATGGAAACAAGGAACAGACTTTCAGTGTGCAGAGGACAGGGGGCAGGGGAGAAAGAGGCAAAGAAGGGGAGCAGTTTAGTCAAGGAACTAGCATGGATGGCCCATGGACATGGACAACATGTGGGATTGACTGTGGGAATGGGGAATGGGGAAGGTGGGGCAGGGGAGAACAGTTGGGGAAAAATGGGATAAATGTAACACAACAACAATAAAATTTAGAGTACAAAAATATTTTTCAAGCTAGTTCTTTCCCATTCAATTTTTAAATTCAACACAATCCAAATCAAAATCCCATATGTAGATATCAACAAACTAAGTCTAAAGTTTACATGGAAAGGAATCAGAATAGCCAACACAGACAGTATTTAAGGAGAAAAGCAAAGTTAGAAGAATGACATTGCCTGACTTCAAGATATAGTATAAAGCCACAGTAATCAAGACAATATGACATCAGCCAAAAATAAAGGATAAATAATTCAGTGGAACAGAAGAGAGCACAGAAATAGACTCCAACAAATATAGTCAACTGAGTTTTGACATAGGAAGAAGGGAAACCTTTTCAACAAATGGGTCTGGGAAAACTGGCTATCCATATGCAAAAAACAAACTAACTCAAAGTAGATCTTATATTTAAATGTAAAATGAAAACTATAAGACTACTAGACAGTATCAATAACATAGAAAGTATAGATGGCTTTAGGATTGGCAATAATTCCTTAGGTGCAACAAAGCCTAATCTATGAAAAAATTGGTAAGTTGGACTTCATTAAAATTTTAAAACTTATGCTCTGTCAAAGATACTGTTAAGAGAATGAAAAGATAAGCCACAGACCAGGAGAAAATATTTGCAAAACACATATCTGGTAAAGGACTGGTATCCAAAATATATAAAGAACTCTTAAAACTTAACACTAAAACAAACAACTTGACTTAAAAATGGATGAAAATTCTGAGTAGGCACCTCATCAAAGAAAATATAAAGATGGCAAACATATGAAAAGATACTCAACTATGTCATTAGTATATTAAAAATGAAAACACCTATGTATTATGACATGTATAATTCAAAATACAAAAGACCAGATGCTGGGAGGATGTAGAGCAATGGGAACTATCATTCATTGCTGGTGGGAATGCAAAATGGCATTGGCTGCTTTAGAAGACTGTTTGGTATTACAATATTTAATATGCTAAATAAAATAAGCCAGTCAGAGAAAGACAAATACCATGAGATTTCTCACTTATACATGAAATCTAATGAACAAAATAAACTAACAAACAAAATAGAAACAGACTCAAGGAGAGAAGAAACTGGCAGCAATCAGAGGGGAGGGGTTAGGGGGTCTGGGTGAAAAAAGGTGAAGGGATTTTTTAAAAAGACAACAGTATGATGATTATCAGAGGGAAATGGGGGATGGGGGACATAGAGAAAGGTAAAGGAGGTTAACTGGTGATAGGAGACTTAACTTGGGATGATGAACAAGCAATACAATATACAGATGATGTATTATAGAATTGTACCCCCAAAACCTATATAATTTTATTAATCAATATCACCAAATAAATTCAACTTAAAAAGATGTTAATCACACTAATAAAGAAATGCTCAGTAAAATAAAAAAATTAATTAAAGACTTTTGATACCTCTCACAAAAAAAAAAAATATTTGAACATACTTGTACCATGTTATTAACCAAGGAGTCATTGAGCTTCTTGGTATCAACTAAAAATGAGTTTACTATCTAAGTCCACACACCTACACACAGATGTTTATAGCAGCTTTATTCATAACTGCTAAAACTAAGAAACAAAAGGGGCTAATGAATACACAAATTTGGTATAGCCATACAATAGAATATCATTCAGCAATGAAAAGAAATGAGCAATCAAAACATGATAAGGTATGGAAGGAACATAAATGCATATAAACCAATCTGAAATGACTACATGCTATATGGTTTCAACTATACAACATTCTGGAGAAGTCACAACTAGGTAGACAGTAAAAAGGATTAATGATGTCAGAGGTTCAGAGGAAGGAAGAGATGAGTAGGTAAAGCACAGGTGATTTGGAGGGCATGGAAACTATTCTGTACTCTACTGTAATGGATATACTGATGGAACCCCCAGGATCTACAACAGGAAGTAAACCCTAATGTAGACTATGGACTTTATTATGGGTCACTATTTGTAACAAATGTACCACACTAATAACATGAGGTGTCAATAACAGGAAAACTGGGGGCAGGGGGTTGGGAGGAGAGGATGGAAGTTCCCATACATCATATGGGAACTGTCTGTGCTTTCAATTTTCTAAACCTAAACTGCTAAAAAAAATGTATATTAATTTTTTAATTAATAAGTGTCAGAAGAGAGCTGAAGTAGGGGAAACTGAGCATGAGGCTGTACTTCCCAACTTTTCTCAATCTGTTCCTGGTAGGGAGTGATTGATTATACAGGAGCTTTCAGCTGCTTCCAGCCCTACTCAGAAGATTGTAACGCACACCATCACAACGCATGTGCAGCCCATTTACGGCTTAGGCCACAGAACACCTGCTGGGGAATTTTGCTCTAAGAAAACAAGAGAGAAAAGGGTAATTTGAATGATAAAATATTTTCATTGTGAAAAACTCATAAGCTGTATACTGATTAGTTAGCAAATTTTGAAATAACTACTTCTGTTGATGGCAAGATGGGGTGAAACTGGAATGCTCTAACAATGCAGGTTTCACAAAAAGTTGTTATAGTTCTTTTCTAAAACAACTTACCCTAGTTTTCAAAATCCTAACCATATTGAATATACTTGAATTCAATAATTCTGTTATTGGTAAATTATGCTATGGAAATGAATTTAATGAATTAAATTATTGCATAAAATGTTTACAAGATTATTTATAAAAACAAGACATGGAAATAATCTGACTATTCATGTCATAAGAGGAAGATTAAATAGTCTTTAATGGATTGAATGGGATGTAACGCAGCCATTAGGAAGTGGGAATTCTTGTTAATAATCATGATTACAGCTAGTTCAATAAACCTATATGAAAAAAAAAATGAATACAAAGCTTCAAACATCACATTCTTTTCATTTAACCTTCACAAGTTTGTCCATACTTGCCCCTTAGCTTGGAATAAATGAATTAGTGTACAAATACAATTGTATAAATATCATATGTGACTATATGGATACTGACAAAGCATTGAAATTAAAAAGCCACATGATGATATTTAGGATTTTCTTTTTAATTTTTCAATTTCTGTCATTGTTTGTAAAATAGGTAATTTATCTTTGAGTGATAATCATTTATCTTTGAGTGTCAACCAGTTTATTAGGTATTTAAAAGACTTGAGTGATTACCCTTGAACAGTTATCATGGCAGTACCAACATTGGCAGGAAAAAAAATTGAAAATTGAGGTGCTTATCCAAATAATTTAGCATCCTGCTCATTCTCTCACCTCACTTTACTGGTTAAAATCTGTTACAGCAGCACTTCTCAAAGTTTAATTACATCTGAGTCACCTGGGAATCCTGTTAAAATGCAGGCTTTGATTTGGTAGTTTTAGGGTGGGGCAGAGACTATCTCCAACAAGCTCTGGGGAAATGCCTGTGCTGCAGGTCCAACGATGATGCTTGAGTAACAAATCCTGTAACATTTGAGTAATTAATGTATCTAGTTGAACCCAGATAATTCATGAATTTACAGATGTTTGTATACAGAGGCATATGTGTCTATACGCATGCATAAAATATACAATATATTTTAAATGTTCTGTCAATTGGGTTAATGTTCTTAACTTTTATAGAAAAAAAAAAACATTGTGTTAAATCATTCTTGGCAGAGATTTGACTTTCTCGGTGATGAAAGCAAAACCTGGTTGTAAATGTTCAAAAAGTATTAATAGACTCTCATAATTTGCTGATGGAACTGACATCTAGCACTCCTTTTCCTCAGAGACAGTGCTTAATAAATATTTGTTCAGTGAATGTCACATGAATAAATTCATAAACACCTACAGCTATATGTCTTAGTTATGCATCCTGTGCAGCAATTTTTGGCCACTGCCTGAAAATATTCTCTTTTTTTATGGTGTTCTCAAATGATAACTTTATCAACTTCAACTATGTTGAAAGTATTCATTTTTTAGAAAATCTTAAACCAGTGAGACACTATATTCTATGACATAGTGCTTGAGTTGATAATATCTTCCAGAACCAGTAAATAATTCTCAACAAATTTTGTTTTCCAAACACTGTCCTCAGCAAAAATAATGCTGAGGGGTCAGGGCACATCTGCAGAATGTAAAAAAGCAGCATCTGAAATAATCTGTTCTCTTTTGTCTTTGCATAGATAATGCAGTCCTTTCCCCCACTGAATAGGGATTGTTGCCATAGCAATGTTTTAAAAACACTCCTAGGTCATTATTAGAACTGCAGAGAATATCTCAGATATGCTATGCAATATGTGACTCTAAAGCTATAACTTTCCTCTCTTGTTTATTTGCTCAACTGTGGAATAAAGATATGAGCAACTCCTCATGACTGGTCAGTTCTATAATGTGAAGAATTAGTCAATCAGCCAACAAGTGTCCTGTGACTGCTTCACAAGCAAAGAACTAACTACATCAGGTGCTAAAAAACAACATCAAATGCAGAGGCTGTGAATCTACCAATCCGGGGTGGGGAGGGAGGCGGGGGGAGTGCATGCCAAATATACCAGGGGACCAGGGATCCCAGCTGTGTCTTGAAATGTACCCCCTGATTTTTGCCACATTATATTTAAGAGTTCACCTAAGAAAATTATTCTTTCTTTTTCCACTGTCCTATTCACCTTTAGTTCCCCATCATAATTCACAAGCTGTCCACATAAATACACATATGTATCACACACACCCTACACAAAATGTGAGCTATGAGTTGTAATTCCTTATACTATAGAATGTTTAGAAACATTCACATGGTTTAGAATCAAAAGATAGATGAATATATATATATATATATGGAGCCTGCTCACATCAGCTCATTTGAGAAGTTTTGTGTAACATAGTTGAAGATAATGGGCTCTTTTGGAATAAATGTTTACATCTCAGCATAATAAGCACTGCCTTTGTATGTACAGCTTTGTTACAGAGGGATGCACACAATTTATATATTAAATATAAATAAATATTTATATCCCAATTATCCCAATAACAAATGTGCTTCTGAGGACCTGGGTAAGATGAAGCCTGGGTTTTAGCTGCAGGCTTGCTTCCAGCCATGTGACCCTGAACAAGTCATTTCATCTTTCCTGAGTCAGATTCCACATGTGTAAAAATGATGAAGCTGTACTTCATAATCTCTGAGTCACCATCTAACTATATAAGTCCCAATGGCTCCCTGAAGCAGAGTAAAATATGGGATTTCTTCATCATTCTTTGTTTTTGTTCCACTTTTACATTCCTTGCTGACATTGTACACAGTACTAAGTATCTATTCTCATGGAGAGTTGGCAATAAACATAACCTGCCTGTCAAAAGAGTTAATTCAGTGTTTTTCCAGTCATGTATATTATAGGAATAAATTCAAGGATTTATTCTGGGAGCTATAACTTCAGAAGATACTTGTTATTTCAAGTTTTTACATATATACATGTATAATATATAAGGTAATGAAAAGTGAGCATGGTGAAGTAATTGATCAAGTTATCTTAATTTTCTGTAAATCCAACCTTAGAACTAAAATAATATCCTGCAACATGAGGCTTCTAACCATCAGTCCTGTTATTCCCCCTTTCATGAGTCTGATTGAAATTGCATAAAGTTAGTCTATTGACCTGTAAAATAGGATTTGGCCTTTATAAATGCAAGATATTTTTAATATAAATTATACTTTGTTTGACTTGTAACAGTCACTTTAATTAAATGAAAAGTGCTTAAAGTGTGGGCTCAGAATACTAAATTATAATTTAAACATAATTTGGCATAGAGTTGACTGTGCCACTAAATGAATTCCTGGTTATCTCTGCATGGTGGCAAAGTGCCATGTACCTAGGAAATTGAAAATTTACTATATTTTCATTAGTCTGAAATTTCCCTTGGCCTGCTTCTTTTTTCTCCCAATTATCTCGGGCCACTTAACCTTTCCTCAGTTAGAAAATTTCAGGAACCACTTTGTGTGGGACCTCTATATATTTAGATATTAGAGAAGTAGTGGTATATAAAAAGTATATTCATGGAAGAACTGTGGACATTGCAACAAGTGGGATTGCCTTAGGAGAGTAGTGGGTGGGCGGTGAAGGGGACTGAGAGGAGGAAAAAGGAGATGAATGTAATACAACAACAATAAAATTAAATTTTAAAAAAGCAAAGAAAAGTATATTCAGGGTCTTTTGTTCAGTCAAAGTAGATGGAATGAATAATTATGACAACTCCCATAAGTAAGCAGAACTTTATACTATTCTATGACCATCAGACAACATAGCAAAATGAGTTAATGTGAGCAGGCTCTGTCCCTGCATCACCACCCTTATAGTTTCCAAAACAAAAATTCTGGAAAATATAGGACAACACCACAATATAAACCCAGCACAAAAGAAAGGTAACATGTAAGAAGCAAAGCCAAGCCCAAGCCAAAGCTATGTACTATGACAGTGTGATTGATGAGGTCTGAGGTCTGTCCCGAAAATATCAGCTACGCACACTTTTAATTATATTGACATTGGTTCAATACTTTCAGGACACACCTCTTACCGTTAATCTACAGGGATTGGATGGGATGGAGACCCCAGGGATTACAATTCAAGGACAGGAAGTACAGCCTGGGCTCAATGAGGCTCAGTGAGTCTGGGCATGAAGGTATAAACTGCGCAGCAACTGCCTGCTATAAGGAAAATGGCCTGGGACAATTCCCTACTAGTCTGAATAACCCATGAAGAAATCTGTTGACTTTCTGGGACCTTGGGTTAGAAAGCAGTCGCCAGAAATCAAAATCCAAGTTTTGTGATATATTTTGGTGTGCAACTTGAATTTATACTATTTGTATGGTGGTCAGACCCTAGGCCAAGAAACAAGCCTAAAAATTGATCCAACCCTTGGACTCAAAGGAAGGAATTCCAACTGGGGATCTGGGAAGGCTCCTTTTCTTTTCTTCTCTTTTCTTTTCTTTTCTTTTTAACCCTTACTGGAAGACTTTTGTTATTGTTGTTGTTGTTGCTTTGAGAGAGAGAGAGAGAAATATTAATATGAAAGAGATATCCCACTTGCAACAAGCAATCCCACTTGTTGTCCATGTCCATGGTTCTTCAATTGATTGGTTGCCTTTTTGTATATGCACCAACAGGGGCTCAAGCCTGCAACTTGGGTATGTGCCATGACCATGAATCAAACCTGTGACCTTTCAGTCTTTGGGATGATGCTCCAACTAAACCACACCAACCAGGGCCTGGGAAGGTTTCTCAGTGAAGGTGATATTTGGGTTGTAGCTTGAAGGATAAACAATTTCAATAGAATTAAAAAGAGAGGGTATTGAAAGAAGTAAGACCTGTGCACAGCCAAACAAAAAAAATCCATCTACTATTTAAGATGGAAAACTCTAAGAATAAGTTGCAGTTCCAGTAGCTTAAAATAAAGTTGAGTTGTATTATTGAAGGGGGGAGGATCTGACTCAAAAAACAAATTCATTTTTTACTATGGGTTTGGCATTGTCTCTAGGACAACTTTCACAAAAGTGAGTTCTGCAATGCACCATTTCCATGATATATTTTATAAAAATGGCATTTCAGAATAATATAAGTATTAAAGGAGAAAAAACTGTTTATGCTACAATGTATTTAAAATACTATCATTTAACATGTAATAATTATATAAGCTATTGGCATATTTTAACTTCTTTGTATTAACTCTTCAAAATCCAGTATGTACTTTAAATATGTGTAAAAATATGTATGTGTGTGAATGTATTTTTGCATGTGTTTGGTAATATTGCAATTCATGTTCCTTAAAAGAGTAATTCTTTAAACAAATGAATTAACGTAGGCATTTTGAAATAATGAAAAGAAAACTTTGTATTAATATGATCTGAGAAGCTGACAAAAGGCAGTAATTAAATGGTGAATTGTCTGGATGTGAAAGGGAAAAAAGTACATATTGGTAGTTACAGTATAGGCAGGGGGATGTTAAAAAGAATAAAGGAAATGGAGAAACCAAAGAACTTATATATATGACTCATGGACATGAACTAAGGGGGGTCATTGCTGGAGGAATTGGGGTACTGGGTGGGGGGACAAAGGCAAGGGGGAAATTAGGACAACTGTTATAGCAAAATATATTTAAGAATAAAATAGAATTAAGGAAAGGATATTTCATATGGAAACTTACCCAGGTAAAGGCACAGGAATAAGTGGCATAAGGTAAGCAATTTGTGAAGTAGAGTGAGAAAACAGGCTGAATTTGGGGTAGATTTTAAAAAAAAAACAAAACAAAACAATATGATCACCAGCCTGCAAACCCAAAGGTTGCTGGTTCAATTCCCTAGTCAGGGCACATAACCAGGTTGCAAGCCAGGTCTCCAGCCAGGTCCTTAGTTGGAGGCAGGTGAAAGGCAACTATACATTGATGCTTCTCTCCCTATCATCCTTCCTCCCTGCCCTGCTCCCTGAAAATAATGAATAAAGTGTTTTTTTAATTTTAATTTTAAAAAACAACATGGTCAAATTTTTCCATTGTAAAAATAACTAGTATTCTGTTTAAGTTGATTACAACTGTCATAATGTAGAAGGCAGTAACCAAAGCTTATTTCTTTCTGCTATATGGATAATGAATAGTATGAATGGGTTAAAGTATTGTTTAATACTGGCTAACCTTCCCCTGATAGTTCTTGGGCGAATTATTGCTTATCATCAGATAATAAATCCTTGGTGCTGTTCCTCACCATGCATCTTGCTGCAGAGAAGGCTAAATGAGAAGCAGCTCTGTCTTCATTTGATTTGGAGCATTGTTTCTTGCAATTTTCAATTTAGGCCTCATAGTTGCAATTATTGTTTGTCTGGTATGTCTCAATCTTAAACAATCTCTCACTGAATCTCAGTTTCAGGTGCATTGGAAAATCACTACCTATCTCCTGATATCTCCCTTGGACCTCCCTAAAGCATTATTTAATAGTCTACAGAGATATACTTAAAGTCAAACCATACCTGATGGGGTGAGTGTCACATAAAAATTTTATTAATATAGGTCAGACATAGGTAAACTTTTGCAATTAAGAGCTACATAGTAAATATTTTAGGCTCTATGGGCTACATACAATCTCTAGCGCATATTCTTCTGTTGTTTTTTTTTGTTTGTTTGTTTGCTTTTATGCTACTTAAGAAATGTAAAAGCTTGTCTTAGCTTATAGGCCATACAAAAACAAGCTAAGACCAGATTTGGTCCACCAGCTGTTGTTTGCCAAGCCATGACATAAATTAATCTAAGAAATACAACAGTTTTGGCATTTAATTACAAAAAAAGTCCAGAACTAGAATGAATGAATACCTGAGACCCCAGGGGGTGACGTTGGAGTGCTAAGACCAACTAATAGAATGTTAAGAACACAAAGCCATGCTTACCTTAACAACTGGGGTAGCCATCAAAAAGAAATCATTTTCAAAGTGAAATCATGCTCACATGACAAACAACTGAATATCAATCCAAAAAGGTGTATAGGAGGCAATGAAAAGAACCATAGGACACTAGATTATTAAAAGCAAATGAAATTAAGTGCCAGAGGAAAAGTATAAAATAGCTTAGAGTGGAAATTTATGTTGATGCCTACATCAATATAAAGCTGTACCCTGCTGCATCCCCTGCCACCCAGTTTCAAGTCATTTAATAGCAGCTGACTGATCAACTCTAGTCTAACTACTATTATAAACATAACATAGTAGAAAGCTCTGATTTATGAAAAAAGGGGAAGAGAGCTGACAAAGAATGAGAGGAAGAAAGGGGAAAAGGAAAGCAGAAAGGGAAAGAAAAGGAGTGGAAAGAAAAGAAAGGGAGAGGAAGAATAATACTACATCTAATAAATCTGGAAATAAACATAAAATGGCCATTAGCATTTGTCTTAAGCCTAAAGATACTGACTATAGAAAAAGCTTATGTTTTTCTTTCTTTTCATTTATTTCCCACAAGAAGGTGACAATTTATTCTCCAGGATTAGTCACATGGCCACATCCAGCTTCAAGGAGGCTGAGAAATGTATTTTAACTAAGCATATCGCCTCCTGTGATCAAATCAGGAAGAAAGGGACAATGATGTTGGGGTAGGCTATGAACATGCTTGCCATACTCAGTAACATGACTTTCACTTCACCATAGTGATTGGAATATTTTTCACCCAAGCCAGGGATCTGAAACCTTTGGAAATGTAGAAGCATGTAGAAATGATTTGGAATCACAGATGCATAATTGGCCAAAGTATTGTGATGGATGGACATTAGTAAACACTAATTCATTAAATAGAAATTAATGTACATTAAATGTACTGCTTTTTATGCTATTCAAAAGAATGTGAAAATAGCCTTGAGCAAATAGCAGTAGTCTTAAACTAAATGAAATATAGTGTATTAGAAGTGAGCTCTTCTGAAATGAAAGCACAGAGGTGAACTCTTTTGAAATGAAAGCAATTTTAAAAGTTCTATTGGAATGAGAGAAATATTCACAGGACACATACCTTACAAAGGACTTTTATCCAGATTATCTGGAGAACTGTTAGAACTCAATAATTAAAAGGCAAACAACCCACTTTAAAAATGGCCAAAAGATTTGAACAGATACTGTAAAGAAAATATACAAATCATCAATATGTATGTAAAATAATGTTCAACATCATTATTCATCAAGGAAATGCAAATTAAAATCACAAAGAGATACCTGTGCGTATCCACTAGAATGGCTGTTAGTAAAAAGTCTGAAAAAACCAAAGTATTGGCAAATAGAGAAATATGGAACTATTTTTAATAGGAAAGTAATTTTGGAGAATAGTTTGGCAACTTCATGAAGTTAACATGCAGCCAAGCATCTCATTTCTAAGTATTTTCCCAAGAGAAATTAAAATTTATATACAAAAAAAAGACATGATCTTCCTTAACAGTTTTTTCATAACCTCAAAGCATCTGAAAACAATCCAAATGCACATCAACAGGTGAAGAAATAAACAAACTGGGGTATATCTCTACAGTAGAATTCTACTCAGCAAGAAAAGGGACCAACTACTGCACTCATCATCCCAGATGAACCTCAGAAACATTTTATTCTATGAAAGAAGCCAGACACATTAAAAATACATAACGATGATTACATGCATACAGTTAGTTCTATAACAGATAAAGCTAATCTACAGTGACAAAAACCAGGTAACTGGTTGTCTGGACCAGTGGTTGGTAACGGTGGGGAAATAGACCGCAGAGGAGGACACAGGAACTTTTGGAGATTTGAGGAAAGCCCTGTACCTTGACTGTGGTGATAGTTACACTGGTGTATAAATTTGCTAAAATTTGTCAAAACATAAACTTAAAACTAAGTCGTTTCATTGTATGCAAATTATAACCCACTAAATTGGGAAAATCAGTGCTGTTGAATTGCAATTTCAAAATATGAGCACTTTATATGATAAAATAAATGGAAATAATGAAGTCCTTTCATATTCCTGAAACTTGACCATGAGGCCCTCATCCTTTCATTTCCAAAAAGCCATGTCTCTGTCAGTATCTTCTAGTTTCACCAAAAATTTCCAAGAACTACAAAATGCCTGAGATTTTACCCTATTTGAAAACTGATAAAGTAGCCTGACATAGTTTGAAAGATGCTGGCAGAAGATACAAAATTCCTGTTGCTAAGACTGACTATTTCCATGTTATGATCATATTTGGAGGCAAGGCCTGTGAAAGATGATTAGGTTGTGAGAGTAGAGCCCACATGAATAGAATTAGTACTCTTACAAAAAAGGCCCCATAATGTCCCTTGCCCCTTCTCTCTCTGGAGGAAGGAGCAACCATGTGACCACCTTTGAAGAAGAAGACAGTCCCCACTAGACACCCAATCTGTTGTGCCTTGATCTTAGACTTTCCAGCCTCCAAAACTGTGAGAAATACATTTCTGTTGCTTACAAACCACCTAATCTATGGTATAATATTCTCACAGCCCAAATTTACTAAGACACCTTGTTCAGAAACATAATACCTTATTACACAAAGCACAGCAAATGGCATGAATTTCATGTTTGTGTTACTTCTCCTTGCCCCTCAAATCTAATGGGAGAAATGTAGAGGGGCCCACCTGAATGCTACAGGCATGCTGGTTTGTGTTAGAGCCCCGGCTTTAGGGAACCCAAATCTTGTGTACTGGACAATAAGCAGATCTACCTCCGCTCTTCTCCAGAAGAGGACACTCTATTTTCCAAGGCAGTCTGCTATACAAATATCCATAAAAGACATTCAGAATAAGAGGAAAGTTAGTGCCTTTCCTCATAAGCATGCAGAAATGCAAACCATCCATGGAGAATTGTCTCTGAACATGTACTACTTTTCTCTTCTTAATATTCTCCTTTTTCATTAACTTTTTAATTGTCTTTTGCTCCCTTCAGAACATAAGCTCCATGAGCAAGAACCTTCTCTGTCTGGTCTCTGCTCTTCTCTACCATCTAAAACATCATTTGGCACATAGGTGAAGCTCGGTAAATACATGTTGAACAAATAAATCTCTCAAAATCTTACTTGCCCTTCAAGATGCAGCTTAGATCATCTGTCTCCAGAAGAGCCATACTGGATCCCAGAAACTGGAATTTAGTGTTCAAGCATCTGGGCTTTCACAATACTACTTAGATTTTTAGCATGACACATATAATTGAACTTTTTGCATTAGAGATCTTTTTACTCATGTTTGTTTGACTAAGTTGGAAAATTCTTGAAGGCAAAGATAGAGTTTTATTTATAGGGCTTGGATCAGAATGAAGCAAGTGAAGCATCTCATGTGCAAAATTTAAGGAAGAGCTCACTGCCACATCTATGCAAGTGTACCCTAGTGTGCCTGCATCACCGTAGTCCAGCCCTGCTTACTTATCTATGTATCTTCAGAACCTATTAAAGTGGTTCTCATCTCATATATATTCCATCAATGTTTCTTAACTAAAATGAGTGGAATTTAAAGGATCACAAATAAAAAGTGTTTGAGCACCATGTGCTTAGTGCCTGTACATGATATTTGCCTGTTGTCACTTTAGAATCACATTCTACCATTCCGTCCCACTTTGTGCCACAGAGGCTAACCTCTATGAAGCACATCAAAAGTCACTCTTGCCTCTAGCTTCTAGTTGGGGTTGGTCAGTGGGAATTTTCAGTAGGAGTTGGAAAAGCAGGAGGAAAATGGACTCGGGGTATCTACTCCCTCAGCTCCCTACCTGCATACTCACCTGGACTGACCATGTCCACAGCAAAGATATAGATTTTGTCAATCGGTCTCTCTTATAGTCAGTTATTCTCCTCAGGTTTTGATAACAGCTTCCTATTCTTCCTCATCCAGGCCTAAGTTTGGCAATGACTCTCTATGGCTCACTCTGGAATGCATTCCCATACCTTTTGATATCTCTCAACCCTGCCTGAACTGGATTATGTAGTTCATTTATTAAAATTCTTTCAATTGCCATGTTTGGGTGTATTAATTTTTCTTACTGGGCCTCTAAAAATATATCATATTGGACTTCAAGAGATATTTAGAATAAGCATAGGGAAAAGAAAAGATATAAAATGCACCACTTAAACTTTTATATAAATATGTCACTTTAAAGGATAATTTGACAGCAACCATATGATATTTTATTGATTTCAAAGAAAGATATTTAATTTCAATGGATTGTGAAACTGACATTTGATGAAATAATGATATTAGGCCAAAAGAGAACTTATCTGAAGGCTGGAAGGCTGGTGATATATTACAGATAATGGATGCTAGAGGGTGGAGATATTTTTACAATTCACCTTTATGTCATTAATAAGTTAACAGAAAATATATACATCAAAATGAAACTGCTCAGTTATAATATTAGATAGGGCATTATATGACTTCAATAATTATCAGCTTGTAAAGACTTAAAGTGGAAATTAAAGGGTAGCTTTTTAAAATAATTTTAATTATTTTAATAACAGTATAAGCATGAACAGTCTTAATATAAAATGGCATAAATAGTCCTGGTCGGGGGTGGGGGGAAGCATTGATTGAATAGAAAGGGTTAAAGTTGATATGTTGATAAACTGTTTCATCTGGAAAACTGAATTACTAAAAAGTAAAAGAGCAAATTGATTAATAGGTGGCTTTAACAGTGATTTTGTGCTTTTTATACAATTAGGGTGAAGTGTGATGGAAATCCCACTAATTAGATTTATAAAATCTTAATAAGCCCAGAGAACTTTGGACAATAGTTTTATTTTGATATGGGGCTGATATGTTATATTAGGTTCTGTCTTTTCTAATAGCACCATTAAAAAACCTTTGGACAAACTGGAAAAGACAATTCCTAAATTCATTTTCCTGCAAGTAATTACCTACAGAAAGAATATGATTGCCTGTTAAATTTTGAGTATGTTTAAAAGACGCAGAGCAAAATTGAATTATTATGCAGATAATTGAAACCCTGAGCTTTTCTGTTTGTGCAGAGTCCAAATAAATGATGTAAGCATGAATTATCCAGATTGTGATCTCACTCCTGGACTAAGCTTTAGTAAGTTCAGATTAAAATTCAACCAACATTTATTGAACAGCAGCTGATTCTAAGCTTTTCCATAGCTGTCTCAGATATGTACTGTAAATGTCCATTGCATCTTACAGATGAGGAAACACAAGTTCAGAGGGCTATTTATAACTTGCCATAGAATTGGATTTGAACCTAACTCCCCTTATGTTAGGCTGGCACAGTTTCCTCTGCACCATATAGACAAATAAATGAGAAATGAAACTTGAACGTGGATGTCAAAACCACAAACTCCAGGTAAACACCACTGGCTCAGGAATGAGTTTGCTCCTCAGAGGTTCTAACTAAAAATGCCTTGAACCTTGCTACAAAGCCAATATCAGGCACCCTAAGACAGAGAGGAGAATAAGTTTACATCATAATCACTTTGTTTTCTTTATCTGTTATCTGTCACTTGCTCTGGTAACTACTTACTATTTAGCTGATTTTTGAGAAATAGAGGAAATACTATGACATTAAATGGGCAGCAGTAAAAAGCAACCCATAATTTATCTAAGGACTATAGGAAACTTTCCAGAAGGTTACATTTGCCTTTGCCAATGTTACAGATAAACATTTATTTTACATATAGAAGATCAAAACTCTAAGATGAAACAAAAAACAACTTAAAATTCCAATGCCTGAGGAAAAAAAATGTACCAAAAGAGATAATTACTTAGGCACTTACTGGCTCCTATTCACAGAAAAAAAGAATGCATACGATTGAAAATATATGATAAAACTGGAAGAAGCAGGAGGTGAAGAGACTCAGAACAGAATAGCTGTTGCCTAGAAAAGAGCAGATGGTTCTCAGTTGGTAAGAATACAAATTGCATTCCAGTTGTGTGTGACTTAGTAGAACCAAAATAAACGACATATTGGTCCAGAGAGAAAACTCCCATAAGTATAAGCTAGCCAGAAAAACAAAGAGCTATAGAATGTGTTCAAGGAAAGATGATTTTGTCTGCATTTTCCTCTTGGTTTGACTTTGTACCTCACATGTTCGGTCTCCTGCATATTAAAAACTGAAATGAGCCTCCTCCAGACCCTCTCTTGGTGACCCACCCAAAATCTATCTCAATAAGTTCCATGTAGGAGCCCAAAACATCCCAGAGACATTCATAATGTTTTCCCCCATTTTTTATCCCATTTTCTCCTTGCCTGCCTATGTTTATTCAAGACCTTCATCAGAAAGTCTTGCATGAGACCTGTACATTTTTTTCCATTTTTTTCTCCATAAGCTAATAGAGTAAACTTCTTATAAAAAAGGATCAAGTAGTCTTTCTGGATAAACCTATTAGAAAGATGGTAGTTCTGTAGTTATTCATTTATTCCCCAATTTATTAACCAGCGCCTAGTTATTTCCAGACACTATGCCAGGTGCTGGGGGTCCTGAGGATCCAGCTTTCAACCCTGACGGGAAGACAAGGCACAATACATTGCAGATGGGGCACATCACAGCACAGCCAATGGAGGATAGCACAAACACAGAAGTTTAAACATTTATTTGAAATATGCTGTTTGAATGTTTGATGGTGATGTTTCTCGCAAATAAATGTTACAAATTCAAAGTGGGTTCTGACCAGAGTGTCGTCAGACATAAAGGAGTGGGTGGCTCCTTTATGGTGAAGAGAAGTTCTCTTTGCCATGGCTGTCTTTGAGTGAACAAACCCTTGGTTCAGCTGTCACAGCCTCTTACAGAATCCCCTTAGATGTTGTGAGTGCTTTATTTTCCTTCACTGTGTTGTGGAGAGTAACTCAAAATCAGACAAAATGCCCACTAATAGTTAACATGAAATGTGCCCTAATTTGTATTATGTCAGAGGAAGTAACCTAGAAGATGAGCAAGATGAGGTCAGTTTTATTAAACTGCAAGAATCCTGAAAATGGCAGTTCCTTAGCACAGAGAGATTTTTCTCCTTTCCCTAAATAATTATTCTTTCTGTGAAGCTTTCAAAGTAGAAAATATAATCCACTGCTACCAGGACTGCTCCCATTTCCAGGGTTGGGGAACACTTCCCTGGAGGGGAGAGCGCTGCTAAGGAACCAGAAGGAAGGAAAGAGGGGAGATTCTCATTCAGCTTTTCCTCCACAAATCTTCCTTCCTCCTGTGGCTGAGGTAGCAAGCATGGCAAATAGGGGTACCCCCTGCCTCTTCTCCACCTTTTCACGCTGCTTTTTCTGCCTTGCAGAAAGTCAGAGAAGGTCACCAAACACATAATCCATCATGGCATTTGACAGAATACCCTCAGTGCTGAGGGAAGGCACTGGGTCATTAAGGGCTTTCGACACTGAGGAGGAGGAACCAGATTATATATGAACCAAATTACTTCTCTCTTGGCCATGAGGGATATTAATGTTGAAAATGGATTTCCTAGGGCTATTGCAGGATTGTCCTGTCTGGGCACCTTAAAAAAAAAAGAAGAAGAAGAAGTACCATTGTGCCTAATACAAGATGAGGGAGAAGAACTTGGGGGTGAAGGAGATAGCCCCCAAATTTTCTCCCAGCTTTAGATTTTTATTAAATTCTATTAGATACTGGCCACAAGTGCTTTGGGGAAAGTATTAAATATGACGTGAAACAAATTGCTGATCATTTACCTTCACTTAGATCACCTTTGGGTATATATCAGTTGTTGATGAGAAATAACAAAATAAATGGAAACTGTCTACTGAAGAGGAATTACTACCTACATTTCTGCTCCCTATAGACTTCCATAATCAGGAGAATCAGTTACCAGAAAGCCTTCTGGGGGAAATAAAGGGGACAAAAACAGGAAGAAATGATCTCTAAGTCAGTGGCCCCATCTTATCAACAATCACAACTGCACTCAACATGTCTATCAATTTAAGTGAAAATGTGAATTGGGCCCCTATTTCCCATTAATTAATCACACCGAGAGAAAAATGAGCCAAGAAACCAATTGAATTAAGAGGCTTCTTTATTTTCTGAACAAGATAAATAAAACCTAGGAATAATCTTTAACATAGACAATTATGACTCAGTTGTGAACACTTGGCACAAAATGATACTGAGATTATGGAGAGAAATGATAGCTATCGTTATTATTGTTAGCATTATTCATTGCTATTATTACCACATTTTATAAAAAGCTCATAAAAAATAGATGTACCATGGTAAAATTTATCTCAAGAACTTAAAGTAGAAAGAAAAAGAGGGAAATTCAGGCATCCAGGGTTATAGTTTAATTAATGTTTAATACATCTGCTAACTTAACTTTTTGGCCTATGACTGAAACTAAGACTAAAAGGACTTGTGCATTTTCAGAGGAAAAGGAGATAAAGAAAACAGGATGCGACAGCAAAATAAACACTATGCTAGTTGATAATTACCACACAATACAATAACTTTCAATTACCTTGGTCACAGTTTAATTAAAACCTAAGTTTTATTTGATCATATCTTCAGGAAGCTAGTAATTTTTCATTTGCAGTGTACTTAGACTGCAAATTTTATTCACCTCCAGTTGTCATTACTAGGTAATTCAATAATGATTGCTCATGAGTAGTTCCTGACAGTCACAGAATTTATCATCTCACTATAGAATGACCTCTGCTCGAATCTCCTTAGGTTTCTCTAACTTGTTTTATTCATGAGGCACTCTTATTCCAGAAGGCCAAGATCAGCAGCACCTGTCTATAGAAAGTTCATAAGTTATTGGTCCTTGTACCAATAACAAGGGGTTATTACATTGCAGTATGTATTATGGACTTAATGTAACAGAAAAGCATATCAACCAATAAATGAGAAACAAGATGCTGTCCTTTTCCTTCTGAAGTCTGTGATCTGCTTTAGGAAGGTATGTTCATACTGTACACCCTCACAAGAGGCTCCCAGCCAGTCTCGCTTCTTCTAGTCTCTACCTCTACCACAGATCTACCTGGCAGCCGTCCATCTTACCAGTCTTCCAAAGATCACTCTAATCCTGCCACTCTCCTCTAGATAGCTGAGTCCAAGTTCCTCAGTCCTCAGAATCAGCACAATGTGGTCCCAATTAAATAAATCTCTCCTCCAGCTTCATCCTTAACATCCCATGGCGGTACCGGTTCCATCCTTTGTCCCTACCTGGGCCATCACCTGTCCCTCTTTTGTTTAGCCTTAGTATGTAAGAACCTCAAGTTCAAGTTTTCCTCCATAAAACTTGTCAGAACATCCTAAATAAGATAACAAATTAAGAATTTAAAACATTAATTTGTAATTTTTTTATAAAAGCATGTATAATATGTGAATTTGCTGATGCTTTAAATCTTTTCTAAGTTATATTAAGGTAAAATGAATCAATTTAATTCTTTAGGACTTTGCTTAAATGATACATACACAAATGCATGAAAATACACTTGGGTTAATGCTAATGGTGTCTCCAGGAGTTTCCATGATTTAGTTTTAAGTTGTATTTGTTTCTGAGAGTTTTTGTGGCTTGTTGCTTCTGGCACATAAGAAGACAGTGGTTTTGGTTATTATGCCATTCCTAGCTGTAATAAACTTCTATGCTGGAATCAACTTGGCTTCTACACCTTATAAACAGTCCATTCTCTATTTAGATGAGAGCCTGCTAAGAAGAAAAGAAAGCTAAATAGCAGCATGCAAAATAAATCAATCTCCAAGCCTACCTAGTGAGCAAACGAACCAAGCCACTGCATAGAATTTGAGCACACTGAGGCGAAAATGGCTGCTACAAGACATAATGAAAAATCTGATGTCATTTACTCTATTTCTTGGAATTCATACACTGAAAGACTTCACTTTACCTTGAAGCAGACATATAGATACACATGAACAAAGGAGACCATGTTCTTATTTTTATGAGACAAATGCAGTCCAGTCAGGGATCTCAGCACTCCTGTTTCACTTAGGACCAGATCACTTAATGAAATTATTGAATTATTAAAGAGGCACTTCTCACCACCCTATCAGTCGCTGTTTAGCAATTTATAATTCACAAACAAAATCAATAGTCTTGTGAGGACTTTGCTGATTATATTACAGAGTAGCACCATCTGTCACTGACACTGAGAAATATATATGACATGCTATGGAAGCATTTATATACAGAGACCTTAAAAAATGTCTATGAGTGCCTCTTAACTACACCAACTTGGACACATTTAATAGTCCAAGAAAAAGGCATAGTTAATAAAAGTAACATTCTCAGCAGTCAAAACCATCGTGGGTAGAGCATATTCTTACCATCTTGTCTATCAAACACAGGAAATGTCCAATGTGAAAAGACTACAAGTTTCAACCTACAAGTTGTCAATCCCCACTGCTCCAACCATATATGTGTGCACACATGTCCTTTGTGCATTCAAGGCTATAAATTAAAGGTTCAATAGTACATAATCATATCACATGATACCAGATGTTCTTCTAACTCCAGTACCAGAAATCATGGAGTGATAAAACTCTCAGAGGCTGAAGAGAAGCCTCAGAAGACAGAATTTTGGCCACAGAAGTCACATGCAAGGTAGAAGCCAATTCTGATTGTCGAATTTCTCAAAATGATAAAGATAATCTCCACAGAGTTTTCCTCAAGAGCCACTTGACAAGTTGCTTAAATTCTATTGCATCATTCAAGGTAAGAGTGTTACAGCAAATGTTTCTAGATTATAAAGAGGAATCCACATCAAATTGTTTTTCAACTCAAGGAGGTGGTACAAACTCAAGGGTGTTATTAACGGAATGTTTGTGTCCCCCAAAAGTCATGTGTTGAAACCTAACCTCCAATGTGATGGTACTTGGAGCTGATTAGGTGATACGGGCTCATGAATGGGATTGGTGCCCTTACAAAAGAGGCCCCAAAGAGCACCCTTGCCCCTTCATCACATGAGGACACAGCAAAAAGACAACCATCCATGAACCAGGAGGCAGGCTCTCAGCCGACACTAAATCTGAGGACACTTTGATCTCAGACTTCCCAACCTCCAGAACTGGGAAAACTAAATGTTTGTTATTTAAGCCACCCAGTCTATGGTGGCTTATTATAAATGAACTAAGACAAAGGGATTCTTGGGAAAGCATTTTACTACACTGAGAAGTTGTGTAAATCACTTTGACCATTAGAACATCACAGCTTCAGATGGGTTTTAGCAGATGTTTCAAAATGTCTTCTAAGAAAATAGAAGTATACAATGTGAGCTAGTATCCTTTCTTTTAAACTCAGTCATAAGACTAGTTTCTGTAGAGTAAAAAAGACAGTGTTCTCAAATCGCATAGCCTATTTCATTGCACTGTACCAATGTTTGCTAGCTATAGATTACTCATTTGTTGTGGTTGTCTTCACTTTTTCGGGGGCTGTTCTGGCTATGATAGCACAGTGGTGTGAAAAGAAGACAAGATGTCTTCATGGAGGCTTATTCTGGTTGGGGAGAAAAGATAAGCATATTAATAAGTAAGTATAATGCTACCTGATACTGAAAATATTATAAATATATAAAACAGACTAATAAGGCAATGCAGTGGCATTCTGAATTAAAAGAACCTACAAAAGGCAATAAAAGTTCTTTGAGAGCAAAATATCCTTTTCCTGTTTATCTTAAGACCTCTGAAGTCTAATGTTATGCTCAGTAAATTGTAGGTGTGCTGCACCTTTTTTTTATTTAGGCATTACTGAATTAATTCTAAATGCATATAGAATAAGACATCAACTGAAGCAGAAACTTGGAAAGAAAGGATTAGAAATTTACCAACAAAGCTTAAAATCCTGGGCAATCAAACTTCTAATGCAAATGGCATGCAGCACAGGGAAAGCACTTAAGAGTTGTTCTCTGCCAAAGGATGGGACTTCCAGCATGCCTACTATCAAGGCACTGCACAAAAATTTCCTCACTCATCTAAACCCCAATATACCCTGTGGAAAGAAGGGAGGCAAATTTATGATAGGATATACAATTGCTTTATTACTGCTCGATGAGAAGGAGATTATATTATGAAACCTAGGTGCTAAAAACCATTTGATACTGAACTTTCAGCCATATGTCCTGAGGGATGATCCAAGACTCAAAATGAAAAAGAAGTCATCCTTCCAAAGAGAGTAGGCTGCTAAGTCATTGTCTCTTCCAACTTGCCAATCAATAGCACATTACAGGGAGAAGGAAGCCACAGGTTCTAGAAGAAAGTGTTAATTCATTTACTTATTTCTTTGTGTTGTTGGTATTAGCCCTACAGACATGTTAATTAGAGCTAGTAGGCTGTAGTTGGGTTTTGTTTGTTTTTTAAAGATTTTATTTATTATTTCCAGAGAGAGAGAGGAAGGGAGAGAGGCAGAGAGGGAGAGAGACATCAATGTATGGTTGCCTTTCACCTGCCTCCAGCTACAGACCTGGCTGGAGACCAGGCTTGCAACCTGGTTATGTGCCCTGGCAGGGAATCAAACCAGAGACCCTTGGGTTTGAAGGCTGGCACCTTATTCACTGAGCCACCAGCCAGGGCTGTAGTTGGTTTTGTAGTCTTAGTTATAACAAGATCCTGTGTTTGAGTCACAGCTGTTTCTATTTATACTTACAATATTTTAAAAACCAAACTGCAGTGTCTGGAGTAGTTTTGCAAACTCATTAATTTGGGCAATATTTATCTTGCACTAGCAATAGAAATATTTATTAAAAATTAGGATTTCTATTTATTAGGATCGTTAGTGATGTCTTCACTTTCATAGGGCACTGTCACAGACAGAGTACTGGCCCAGGTTTCTATACAAGCTCACTCATGCACTGGCTCAGTGACTGCTGACTTCAAGGTCATATCTGGACTCGGATTTTGGCTCTTTCTGCTCTTCTCTGAATAAGCATGAGCAAATTATTTTTCTTCTCTGAGCTTCTACTCCCACCTTCATTCAATGAGGATAACAATATATACTTTAAATTTTTTATGATGACTAAATAGCAATGTGCATTAGTATGCTAGGGCTGTCCTAACAAAGTACCACAGGCTCAATAGCTTAAGCAACAGAAATTTATTTTCTCATACTTCTGGAGTCTGGAAGTCCCAAGATCAAGGTGCTGACAGGGTTGGATTCCTCTGAGGCCTGTCTTCTTGGTTTGCAGATTGCTGCCCTCTTGCTACCTCTTCACATGGTCAGTCCCTTGTGCATAGGCAGATCCATGATATTTCTTCCTTTTCTTATAAGGACACCAGGTATATTAGATTAGGGCCTCACCCTTAATCACCTCTTTAAAGACCTTTGGGTTGGGACTTCAACATATAAATTTGGCGGTGGGGGTGGGGAGGGGGTGGCGGGGGTATGGGGGGGACGATGACATAATTTAGTTCATAACACAATGCTTATAAGATACCTAATAATTCCTCCTCCTTTTCTCTAATTTTATTTTTTTAATAAATTTATTTTATTTTTTAATTTGATCTTCATTATATTTTTTCCATTGTCCTTTAGTGCCCTTATACCCGCTCCCCGCAGTAATCACCACACTGTTGTCCATGTCCATGAGTCCTTTATCCTTTTTGCTCAATCCCTCTACCCCCTAACTTCCCCACCCCCGACTAAGTAATTGTCATCTGCTTTCCTTCTATGTGTCTATCTCCATTTGCCTTGTTAGTTTAGTTTTTTCATTAGATTCCACAGATGAGTAAGATCACATGGTATTTGTCTCTCTCTGACTGGCTTATTTCACTTAGCATAATGTTGTCCAGGTCCATCCATGCTGTTGCAAATAGTAATTTTTTTTCTTTATGGCTAAGTAGTATTCCATTGTGAAAATATACTGTAGCTGATTTATCCACTCATCTGTGGATAAATCTGTTGATGAACACTTGGGCTGCTTCCATATCTTGGCAATTGTAAATAATGCTGCAATGAACATTGGGGTGCTTATGTTCTTTCAAATTAGTGTTTTGGATACCTTGGGATATATTTCCAAAAGTTGTATCACTGGGTCAAAAGGAAGATCCATTTTTAATTCTTTGAGGTATCTCCATACTGCTTTCCACAGTGGCTACACCAGTCTGCATTCCCACCAACAATGCAAAAAGGTCCCCCTTTTTCCACATCCTCACCAGCACCTTTTTATTGACTTATTGATGATAGCCATTCTGATAGGTGTGAGATGGCCCTGATTAGCAGAGTGTGGTCATGGATCCCTGAGAGTCAATAGATTTTTTTCAAGGCATTTACGAGATAAAAACTATTTTCACAATAATACTAAGACTAAGATGTTATTTGAAAAAAAAAAAGATGTTATTTGACTGTTTTCAGTGCAAATCTGCACTGATGGTGTTAAAACAGTGGTAGGTAAAACCACTAGCTTCTTATCATGAATAAGGTAATGACAATGAACTTTACTTACAGTCATTGTATTTTTCAACACCATGCACTCCTGGTAAAAACAATTGCCAATTTCACTTAAAAATGTCCTTGATAAAGACAGGGTTATGAATTTTATGACATCTTGACCTTTGAATACATGTATTTAAACTATTTTTGTGACAAAATGGGATACGCACACATAAAATATGTCTGCTTCATACTAAAGAATGATGGTTGTCTTAAGGAAAAGCACTTATGTGGTTGAGTTGTAAGCTAACTAACTGTCACTTTCATGGAGCACCAGTTAACTGCTAAAACTTACACACTTTACAGACTTTGATTTAATTAAGTTTGAATTGCAGACAATGATTGTTGGGACACCAGTATTTGATGATATTTTCTTTAAATTGAAATAACTGAACCTCTCAATTCAAGGGGAAGAAAACCTACTTTTTTTAGTATTTTTAACTGGTTATAAAGTTGAAACTTTCAGACAAAAATTGGAATTTTGGAAAACTTATATCAGCTACAACAAGCTTAACAGCTTTCCAATGCTTAACTATTTTTCTGATGTGACCAATAGTGATAGGTAAAATATGATTTTTAAATATTGTATAAGGAAATGTGCCATACCTTGAAAGATTAAAATAGCTCAGTGAACTAATATTTTCCAAATATGATTTTATAAAATCATTTATGGGTAGAATATTCATTCAAAGTAGAGGGTAAACCAATAGATTTTCAAGTAAAAGATCATTGACTTGATTTCAGATTCTGTATTTTGTTGAGTTTTGATGTAGAATTAAAGAAGAATATCTACAATTATGTAGAAAGACTATTAAAATGCACTTTTCTTTTCCAACTGCATATGTGTGTGAAGCCAGATATTCTTCATATACTTCAGCCAAAACAATATATCACTACATAGTGAATGCAGACAGAGGTGTGAGACCCCAAATGTCTTCTAATAAGCAAGACATTAATTTACAAAAATGTAAATCAATACTACTCTATTCTTAATACACTTCTTTCACTTTGGAAAATATGGTTATTTTAATAACAGCTATGATATTTGTTACCACATAATGAGTTTATTATTATTAACTTTTGGTTTTAACTCTAATGTAGCCAATATTTATAGTTATAACCTACATAAATAAAATATCTTTGGGGGGTTCTAAATAATTTTTAAAGTGTAAATGGTTCCCAAATTACCTTTCCAACCCCTAAAAAATAGTGATAACTTATAGCCTAAATCAGTGCTTCCCAAGATAAATGTTTTTAAAAATTGTATAATTACAAATTTATTTTACTATTTTAAGGCAAATGGGACTGGTTTACCACTTTTCATTGTTTTATTGAGTTTTCTTCTTTTCATACACTTATTTATATTAAAATTTTAATTTAATGGAATCACAGTGATGGTTGTATGTGAATGAGTGAACTGTGTGAAACCCTGGTTCCCAGAATACATTTTCAAGAGCATATATTGCACAGGCTCATTTTTTCTAACTTAGGCCTTCTCACCCAACAATTTTACATATTAAAAATTATAAGACAACAGAATTTACTTAGATAACAAATTATCCTTCATTTTTCAGATCACAAAGTTCCATTTGAGACATGGATAATTGACTTGGTTTAGCTATTTAAAATAAACATATGCAGTCTCCAGGTTTTGCAGTTTGAACCAGAAAACATCCCAAATTCATGCTGTGTGAACACTAAGACCTCTGTTCATTCTGTGACTTCCTGGAAGGGATGGGAGCAACAAGTTCACAAAAAGCACCATTCAGACCACTAATGCCATTATGGACATGTACTCCATCTCCACTTGAACTGTGTTATTTTATCTTCATTTTTGTCTTTGCAATAGCACCTAAACTCAATGTTATAAAAGAAAGGGGATGGACACACCAGATGGGTGACAAGGCATGGCTGCCTGAGCTCCAGGAGCTGTGAATTCTAATCTTGACCTGCTGTCTCAGGACACATCATGTACCTTTTCTAAAACCTAGATAGCTTCCCCATGACAGCATTAGCCTATTTCACAAGACTGTTGTGAGAAATAATTTTTAAGTAGCAATGTGAAAGAGTTTGCAAAACGAGGTGCTAACCTGAAACTTGAGCAACATGCTGAGCATTCTTACCCTATCCAGCAAACTAATAAATATAAATTTGCTATTAGTTGAAAACTCCTTAAGAATATAACCACTTAATCAATACAACACCAGCAGTCTGGCAAATTGGCATGAGACCAATTCAATTCAAGCCTGAGACCTGGAAGAAATTAATTGGTGCTTGATAGAAATTGGACTGTGAGCAAGAAGATTTCTGGAAATTCAAAATCTAACCCACAAAGCTATAACCATATCATGCACCTTTGGGACTAAGTGCATGTCATGATTGTGTCCACATTGTTAAATATATTCTTCATACAATAGAAAATGTGAGAGAACTAACAAAAATGTTTTAGGGAATCCAAGAAATTTTTATATCTATCTGCAAGATTGACATGCAAAATCTGTTTTCATAATGTGTAAAAGATATTTACAAATTTTTAAAAGTTGCTATTATTCAAAATAAATTTACCTTTTAAATAGTTTCATTTAAAATAATCAATTTAAGAATTAACTAAAAGGTGGAAGGAAAGGTGGAAAAGAGGGAGGGAAAGGGAGAAAGAGAGAAAAAAGAGAAAGAAAAACAGTTTATTTTGATGCTTGTTTCTCTTTCCTCTGAGTCTTGCGCAAGCAACTTAGCAGGAGAATTCCAATAGCTATGTTGGTAAAGGTGTATCTATATGTTCCCACATATGTACATAGAAGCCAGGGAAGGAAAACAGCTGGAATAGTCAGTCCATTGAGCTAGACCTGTCCCATGAGTTGTGATAATTCCTCTGGTGGCTGGTGGGTCAGTTTTTCTGTTTACTTTCCCTTGGTGATGAAAGCTAGCCACAGCTGTCTTCAGGGCAGCCTCCTGAAAGAAAGTGCATTTAATTCTGGCATAACATAAGTCCTGAATAAATAAATTGTAAGAGTTTTTGTCACCTCTGTATTTCTGGGGACTCCATCTCCACATAACATGCCTTGCAAACCCAGCAACAGTCCTAGGACAGCAACCAGCTTCCTTGATTGCCCGGTGTTCCTTTGCTGGGTATAAAGGTTTAGTCACGGTCAGGTTCCCTTGCCTCTTCTCCATGGAGTTAAACTAAATGACAATCTGGTGCTTGGTCTTGTTTCTCTCCAAGTAATCAGGAAACAGCAGCTCCATTGAGACCAGCCTGAAGGGAAAAGTCTGTTTTGCTAGCACCAGCCAAACCAGACTTTTCTTATTCCATAGTTAGTTAATCAAGTATTAATGGTTTCAGATATTTAAAGGGCTCTCAACTAAGACCCTATTCCAAGTTTTCCCTTCTATGTTTGAACTTCAGGGCACTTTATATCTATAGGTAAACGTAACCCAGGAAACAAACTCCAAAGTTCATCATCCTAAAGTTTGGGCCGCATTAACTAACACAGGATTGATGACACAGAGAGTGGCAAAGGGGACTTCCTCTTCCCCATTATTCCACTGCAGGGAGCTGAAAAACAACAGTTTGCAAGACCGTGACCAAAGAAAGGAAAACTCAAGGAACTGAAGAAGAGGGAAATGACAATGAAGTTTCTGTAATTATCAACCTGGTCTGTGCACAAAACGCTCAGGAAATCTCCATCCCTTTATGGATGTTAAATAAGGATAATTTTAACAGCTGTTACTCTGGCATTACTTGTTGGCATCTAAAAGTATACAGATCAGGGAAGAAACCATCTTTTTTTTTTTTTTTTTCCCCAAGTGTTTTCTCTTCTTTTGAAACCTAGTAACCAACAAATGATAACTTAATGCCTTGAGCAATGGAAATTAAATTAAACAAAGTAGGATTAATGTCCACGTCACTAAAATGCATCAAAGAAACTAAAATTGTGATTCAAAATTGTCAGAATTAGAGAAAATAACACATTTCTATATATATATATATATATAATTTTTTTTTTTAAATGAGACAAATTATTTGCAAAAAGTTCCACCTCAGGCACATTTATCAGGTTTTGATGGAGGGGTGTAGACAGTGAGTAGGTCTCCAGACGATGTTTGGCTCTTAGTTAGATGGTCTGTCTCTAAAATAGTACCCTGATCAAACCACCCTTCTTCCATTTAAAAAAAAAAAAAAAAAGTCAAAATCCAAAAAGAACTCCTAAAAGTTAGGAAATTGAATGTTTATTTTTGCTATTGTTTTCATACTAAATGAGAACATGAAAGAAATCTTTCACTCAGCAGCTGCACCTAATTTAATATGAAGCTCCCAAAAGAGGAGCAAACAGGATGTGATGAGGAGCAGTTAAGCATGGATGTTAATATTTTGTGAGGCATCTGGTACTGTTCCACCACCTAGAAATCTAAGAATCAAATTAGCAGATTTAATTCTGCCAAATATATCAAATTATTGTCAAAATGATTTTTTTTTTTTTTTTTTTTTTTTGCAAAGCAGTCTCCTCCTTTCCAACATCTGCTCTACCTACCCAGTGAAGGACCCAAGATGACCATCTATTTGATTTGTTGATAGAGCACATTACTGAACCTTTTATCATAGAAGCCTTCAGTTATTAAATCAGTCAAGAGAAAACTCTAGTAAATAAGTGCACCTGTAGGTCCATATAGAGGTAATTTAGATATTTTATTTGATTTGCAGAATATTGAATTGTAAAAATTTTACATAGTCTATAAATATATTTTAGATGTGTCAAGATTTTAAGTGAAAATACAAGAACCCCCACCTGCAAATAAATAAAGGCAGTTCTTTTGGGAAGCCATGAGGTAATAAAGTAATAAAGATCACTCTAATGTTATACTCAGAGATTTTTTTAATCTGCTTGAGAAGTGTAATTTAATTCTAAAAAAAAATCAGAGGTTACTACCAAGGACTGCTGCTCATCCTTATGACAACATTGAAATCAGATGACAGATTGCTGTGCAAAATCTGTTAGGCAAAAAACTAAATTGAAAAGGTGCCAAGGACTTGACTTTGCCAATATCCTGAGAAAGCTAAGGAATGAAAGAGTACCTATTTGTCTGCAATATGCACTCTGGTTTTTTCCTATAGGAATCTTTCTTCTCTTCAACTGAAATGAAAGCTGAACATCCAGTGTGCATCGACCATACTGGATTTGAAGACAACAGACTGGAACCTCACAAGTGAGGATGTGGCTTCTGTAACTCAAATTTGTGGCAGTGCATCTGCTGTGAGTGGTGTCTTGAATGGAGGCCAGGAACTCTTCTGTCAGCCACATCCATATGCTATTATGCATGTGTTCACTGCTACGCACATTTTTTTAAATTTAGCTTTTGAGGGTACATGTTCTACACTTTTCCCCATTATGTGATTTTTTAAAATATGTCTTAGAAAATATATACAATCTTTTCAAAGTCTTTGCTGACTCACTGGGGTTTCTTTTTAATGTTTTCCTTTTGTAAGCCTTAAGTTAAGTAGTCAAAAGTGCCCAACTAAAGCTACTCTAGTCTACTAAGATAACCTAATGAACAAAACAAACAAATGAGCAAAATAGAATCAGAGACATAAATAAGGAACAAACTGACAGTGACCAATAGCTGTTATGTGATGACCTGTTAGAAAAAACTTTTTTTCTATCAAGTAAACTATAGCTCTTTTGATGGACTATAAATTGATGAGAAAAGATAGAGAGACAATCATCCTATCCAGGTTGGGGCTAGCTTATGTGTTAGTCTTCCAAACATGTTTTTTTTTTTTTTTTTAAAGTTTAGCCAAAGGACAACATAGGTTTCAATTCTACACTTATCAGTATGACTGTCTAAGAAGTGTCTCCTTTATAAGCCCATGCTTTAAGAGACAGAGACTCAGACCTTTCTACTTCAAATATGCAAGCAACTATGCTACCCAGCAGATTGACTTTCTTCTCTTTTCAAATGGCTGGCAACATAGTGAATCAAAGTTACCACCTGGGTCAGGTGTTCCAGAAACAAAATTGAGAAATCCAATTGCAGCATTGTTTGGGCTTTCCTCCTGCTGATATCAAGTGATTATATTTTATCATCTTTTATCTCAGAAAACAATAAAGTATCATTATTGTGAATGTTTATAAATATGTTCTTATTTATATGAATGCTTTCAAAATATTCCATTTGTGTTTCACTTGAACCTGAAATAAAAGTTCTATTGTTCTTTTCCTATAAACAAATATCTATGTTTTCATCTATTTATAAATTCTCAAGAACCTGAACTATGCTTTCATTTTGATTTTTTTTTTAATTTTATTGTTGTTGTATTACATCCATCCCCTTTTTGCTCCCCTCTGTCGCCCTCCCCACCCACCCATTCCCCCCAAAGCCAATCCCAGCTGTTGTCCATGTCCATGGTTCCTTTATACTAGGTTCTTGTCTAAGCTGCTCCCCTTTCTTGCCTCTGCCTCCCCTCTCCCCCAACCCCTTTACCCCTGACCACTGAAGGCCTATTCCTTGTATTCACATACTTGGTTCTGTTTTGCTTGCTGTTAGTTTTGCTCATTATTGTCCCGTAATGGGTGAGATCATATGATATTTGTCCTTCACGGACTGGCTTATTTCACTAAGCATAATACTCTCCAGTTCCATCCACGTTGTTGCAAAGGGTACAAGTTCCTTCTTTCTTTCTGCTATATAGAATTCCATTGTGTAAATGTACCAAAGTTTTTTGATCCAATCATCCACTGATGGGCACTTAGGCTGTTTCCAGCACTTGGCTATTGTAAATAGTGCTGCTATGAACATAG